>JAHHZJ010000345.1:0-132746 GCA_021437245.1 Aegilops speltoides
AAGGCAATCGGATTATGTGGCTTTATCACCTCACTTAGCCATAGGAGTTTGTGAAGTAAAAAATTTAGGCGCAGCCCCTAGTATTCGGAACCTAACTTGGGAAGCTGTCAACACCTGATCGGATAAAAAAACCCGATTCCTCGCATAATGCGGGAAATATCACTAAAGATTTGAAACCTCTCGAACAGCTGATCGGCTTTCGCCTCATCATGATAGTCAGTTTTTGGCTTTCTCTACTGAGGTGCTCATCCGGATGAACCAGGATACAGTCTTAGTAGTTCTCACTTTACTATCCTAGACGATATAGCGGAACGTAAGGTAGTAAGCATAGGAACCGGGCAACCCAACTATTGACTAAAGACATGATTCGGAGCCGATGCATATAATGCTATAAGTTCGGGGTGCCGAACTGTACTATGAAAAAGTGTTCGGACTTTGTTGCTGTATGGGGGCGCAAGGAAGCCCCTGGCAAATTAAGGCGTACCAGAGTGTATGGGTGCAATTGATAAAAATATCAAAAAGGAAAAAGAAAAAAAATGAGGTAATAGGCTAATGCCGCAGAAATTGGGCCGCAACTATTTTTCATTATAATTTGGTTAATACGTCAAAGCGTATTTATACAAGTAATGTGTCGGGGGTTGGCTGCGACATATGCCAAAGGATGGCTTATCATGGTGGGGGCGAGTAGAACATCGCCGGTGCCTGGAAACGAGATGAGGCGTAGGCATGCACGCCGGCGAATCTTACCCAGCTTCGGGGCTCTCCGGGGAGATAACACCCCTATTGCTGCTCTGCGGGATCTCCGCAATTATCATTAAAGCAAGGTGACTACAATGGTGCTCCTGGAGCTGTATCGGGAGGCAGGAGAGAGCAAGGCTAGTTCTCTCCTCCTTGTGCCATCTGGTCTAACTCTATCCCGGTCCCAACCCTTTGCATGGGTGCCCCGGGGGGTTTATATAGGCCTACCCCCTGGGGGTACAATGGTAATCATTTGGCCGGCGCGGGTCCCACTGCCGTCTGTCTCTCATCATGCCGCCGCCCTTCCCGGCCGCTTCGGGGCCCGCTGGTGGGTCCCATGATGTTTGGACAAAGGGGCGGCGCCCTCGATGACACAAAGCTTGGTTGTCGTAGCCACATGCCGCCGCTTCATCGGCGGGGTCACCGCCGCCATTCCCCATCTTATCCGTTAATGGCTCGTGGGGCCTCGAGGGAGACGGCCGGAACTCCACAGGCCGCCTTTGGGGCGTTCAGCCGCCTCGGTTCACTCCACCGACACAGCGCCCATCGACACCCACCGGCAGACCGGCATGGAAACAAAGGTCGCCGCTTTGCCGAGATCTTCCGCCGACACGGCTTATCAGAGCCATGCCACCCTCAGAGGCAAGGAGGGGCGGCCACGTCGGATCGCATTCTCCCGCATCGGGCTTCGGATGAGTCATGGGCCGACTCCATAGTCGGCCTTCTCCGAGGTCGCCGCTTGACTCGGCTTGTCCGAGAGTCACCGTCTGGGACTCCGGCTCTTCTTGGAGTCGCTGCCTGACTCGCTCTTCTGAAGTCACCGCGTCCGACTCTCGGGCTTGAGGGGCGCGGCCTTCCCCGATGTCTTGAAAGATCCCTGAACCCGGTCAGCCTACCTGCGGGCCCACATTCGACAAAGAGTCCTCGAGCTGGTGAAGCCCCACGGACACCGCCTTGTGGGGCTTCAGCAGTTTAACGCCCCCAAGCAGACTCACGGAACTCGGCCGTCCTTTCTTTGGCCGACTTGTCGGAAGTCGGATCTTTCTAGCGAAGGGCCGCTGCTTGAAAATCGCGGCGGAAATCCGCGGCGATCCGACACGCTTCCCTGCCATCGAGGCGTCCTATCGCCAGAAGCGCCACGTGCGGGAGGACTGTTCGCTCACCACAGCGCTGACGACGAGCCGTCAGCGGGCTCGCCACTACCACGCCGCATCTGAACGGATCCGCTGCGATGCGTGGACGGTTATTTCCACGCCGTTATCGCACGCAGTAACTCGTGGGTAAATCGTAGGCGGCGGGGCTTCGTGGCGCAGCTAATCCCACGCTGCGCCTCGCTCCTCAGCCCGTGGGGCTATAAATAAGCGAGGCGGAGCGGGCGGCACTCGCCGCAGACCCCTCCACCATTCTCCGCCTCACTTGCCTTCTCTTGCCCCTGCCCGTAGCGAGAGCATTCTCACTCACTGGGCGATGAGCTCTTTCCTCCGCCACTGCCTTCGCCAGGCCTTTCCGTATGGGATGGCTTGAGGTGGAGGAGGAACACACCAGTTCCTCCGCCAGACCCGGCTGTCTCTCAAAGACGGACCTCAAGAGCTACCGCCCAGCGGTGGGAGACCCGATGGGCGCCCGGAGGAAGGCGAGCGGTCATCTTCGCCGCAGCACCTCATCGCGCGGCACAGGGCTGCCGACGAGCGGTTTCTTCCGCTTCGTTTTGAGTTCCACAACCTTCAGCCACACCACCTCATCCGAACACGGGTGGTGTTGCCGCCGCCACTACAGGCGAAGGCTTCCTCAACGCGCTCGGCTCGCGGTGCTTCGGAGTTGTGGGAGAATTCTTCTTCTAAGCTCGGCACGCGTCAGCCGCATTCTGCTCAGTCAGCGGCACCTACGTGCCATGTGCGGGCGCATTGACAGTCGACAACCCCTTTCCTCCCATCTCGCTGATAAAGTCGGTGAAGATGTGGCAGCTTCAGTACTTCTACGTGAAGAACCTCTCCACCGACGGCGATCGGGTCAACCTGCAGCTTCAACCCCGCCCCGACTGGAGGCTCCCGGCTGGTCTCAATGGCCTAGTCGCTGACTCCCTCCGAGTCATTGCCGTGAAGCGACCAGTCTTGCTTCAGCCGGAGGGCTCTGCCGATCCGACCTTCTGGCCGCCTTCGTGGCGCACCGAGTCCTCCCGCTTCAAGGCCGGCCTCACCTGATCTGTCAGATGAGCGGCCTCCGAGATCCAAGCCGGATGAGCACCAAAGAGATGCCCCGCAAGGAGGTGGCAAACTTGGTGAATCACATCGCGCACAGCGAGTTCACGGAGGACTGGCAGTTCGGCAAGGAGCCGTACTTGCGTGACAACCCCCCTCTAGTGGTAAGTCGCATCTTCCTGTAGTTTTGTCTTCTTTTGCAGCCGACTCCGGCTTCTGACTCTTGTCGGTTTCTTGTAGCTAGAACCCCCTCATGGAGCCTGCAGCCGGCGCCACGAGACAGCCCCGCAAGTACGTCCCTGACCGCGCGGACAGCGACGTCGATGACCCCGACTTGGGGGCGGCGGCGATGGAAGCCGACGCTGAAGGCAGCGGAGAAGGAGCAGACGGCGGCTTCGGCCCTCGGCCACCGCCAGCGCTGACCGCTCAAGACGACGCCGATGGAAGTCGCGCCGCCACGAGACGAGGGTCGGCCTGGCCGCCAAGGCGGGCGCGAAGAGGCGCCGCGCCGGGCGAAGTCGCCCGCGGCAAAACCGAAAAATTCAAGGGACGGCGCGCTGGCAAGCGGGAGGAGGCGGCCGCGAAGGCCAACCGCGTCCGAAGGGATGTGAGAAGGCCCCCGCTAGTCTCGGCGTAAGTCTTCATGCTCTTTATTTTCTTTCGTTGAATTTTGCCCGAATTTTCCTTTATTCTTCCTCCGCTCTTCTTCAGGGCCCCTCTCTTCCTCGAAAGGGTCGCCGTCCCCTCTGTCATGGGGTCGGCAGAGACGTCCGCCAACACTCGGCGGCCTGATCCCGCCGCCGACCTGCGGGAGGCAACGGAGCGGAATGCACGGGAGAAGCGCGACGAGGAGGAGGCCGACCGCCTGGAGAAGGCGCAGGCCGAGAAGGCGGCCGCCAACGCCCAGAAGAAGCTGGAGGACGCCGAAGCCGCCCTTGCAGCGGGCGAAGCCGGCCGAGGGAGCTTGCTGCGTCGCCGATCGGGCGATGCTCGTCCCTCCCGTTGTCATGGTGCCGCCCTGCTCAGTGGTTCACAGGCAGACCGGAGAGGTCAAGCCGAGAACCCCCTCGTGGAGGAGGCGGCGAGGCGGCTCGGACACCCTCGTGCGCCCTCGCTGCCTCCGCCACCGCTCGGGAGATCGTGACGACAAACAATCGGTGGACGATGGAGCCACCGGCTGCGGACTGAGCGAGGTTGGCGGCTGCTTCTTCAAATCGCCACTTATGGTGCGCCACCGTTTTGAGAGGACGACCTCGGCGCCGACTCGGGAAACCGGCACCGCCACTCGGGCGAAGTTCGGACGTTGAGGCCTCTAGTGCCGCGCCCACGGGTGGTTTGTGGCGGCACCGACCGCTGAACCAAGCGCTCTCGACGCCCGTGCGGCTGCACTCGAGGCGACGCCAAGTCTGCACGTGGCGCGCATTCGCCGTCATGGACATCTGTCGATACGCTTCCTTCTTCTTCCTGATTCTTGTTTTTTTTACGTGAGGCGCGCCCAAGCACTCGACCGTGTAGGCCCCCGAGTTCGGGCCGAAGCCGCTTGCGGCGGTTCGGAACTTCCTCTGGCGAGTTCCGAATACTGACTTTGTCTTTGTTGGCTTTTTGTAGGAGTATCATAACCTCCGCGCCACTGCCTTCAACCGCAACGTTGAGGAGTTGAACAAGTGGACCGCCGACTTGGTGGAAAGCCGGGGTGAGCTCTTTTCTTCTTTCTTTCTTGTAGCGTTGGCGCACCGCTGGTCAGTAGTCCTCGAGATTCGCCGACTGGCCGAGCGATCGGGCCGGATCTCCCCAAGCACCTACTTTACTAACGACTTGCTTGTCTCTTCTTTCGTTTTTGAGGTGCTAACGCCGGCTCTTGAGCAGCCGGGCGAGGCCAACACCTTGCTCGGGCGTGCAAGGAGGAGGAGGAGGCGGCAGGCTCGCCAAAGAGCGTGACTGTGGTGGACGCAGAGTTGGCGAGTAGAGGGAGCTGCTCCAGAAGGCGCAGGACGAGGCCAAGACGCGGGAGGCCGCCCTTATGGCCGAGTTCAAGATCGAGCGCTCTGCCTGGACCGATAGGGAGGCGATGCTGACCTCCGGCTACCACGAGATCGAGGACATCGTCGATGGTAAGTTTCTTTCGTTTCTTCGGGCTTCCGACTATGTGTCGGGCCGACTTCTGATTTTTCGAATCTCTTCTTTTTTGTCTTGGTAGACTTCTTTCCTGGCCATTCACAGGCAGTCCCTCTAGCCATCGAGGCTGCTCGAGAGGCGCGAAGGGCGAAGGGTGAGGAGATCGCCGCTAATGCCCCCCGAACCACCGACGAGCATCTCCTGAGCATCGAAGCTCGTCTTCATCCGGCTCTCGCCGTGCTGCGCTTCGCGTGCATGCCGCCCAGCGGTTGCCGCCCTGCTGGCGATGTGCCGGCTCTGCAAGACCGCCGGTCGGACTGCCGACTGGCCGGAAGTCGCTACGCCGTCCGTCTTGAGGCTTGAAGGGCTCCTCCGGCCGGGCGAACGCCGAGCCTTGGAGTTCGTCAAGGCGTGGTATCCGGGGCTGGACCTGGACCATCTGGCCACGTTCCGGTCAGAAGCCCAGTCCGAGCTGGGTGCCGTGGAGGTCGCCCTTGTCGAGCGTGCGGCGGCCATCGCCGAGTACACGGATACCAAAGTCTTCGTGCCCGAGCGGGCTGAAGGCGGCGAGGAAGTTCCGCCGGACTGGTTCGGGATGAACCTGGATTATGGCGAAGACTCGGCGGAGGTGATCGACTCCAGCGCCAAGGAGGAGGATGAGGCGGAGGACGGTGGTGAGGAGGAGGCGCCAGAAGATGGAGCAGGCGGCCAGCCTCAGCTCGATCGCGCCTCCAGCAACGAGCCGCGTGGGGACAAGGCGACCGACACACGACACCGCCTTCTCCTCCGATCCTCCGGCCCCGGAGACCGCCTCCTAGGCTGCTTTTTTCCGCCTCTGTTTATCTGTCTTTAGTGATCTTTTGAACACTTGTTAGGTTCGAACAATTCCACCCGCGGGGTGTATCCTGAATTTCTATTCGAAAATTCGGCCAAGGGCCTATGTAAATATTTATCCGATTTCCGCCTTTCCTTGCTTGTTGCTCATCAGGCTTTTTCCTTTGCCGTCTTCCTTTAGTTGCCACCTTGCCGGCTGGACAGCCGCTCTGCGGACTGTCGCTAGGTCAAGTGCTTGGCTACTTTGGGAAGGCAAGTACTTGGCCGTTTAGAGTTTCTTTAGCAAGTCGGCTAGAAAGCGATAGGCCGACTATCCAAGAGTCGGCCGTCTTTGATAAAAGCTAAGACGGCGAGCCGACTACTCATGAGTCGGCTCTGCAGAGAGGGGCTGGTTGCCGGCTTGAGCTATGCATACGCTTTAGGTCCTTTGCCATTTTTTCATGTGTGCGCTCATTCTTGCTTGTTCTCCGCCTACCAACAGTCGCTCTGCGAGCTGCGGCTTTCGACAGGAGACGGCTTGAGCGCAACACATTACTTGCCCGACAACAGGAAACATTTCATAGCGCAAGACGACAAGTCCCCGGGCCGACTAGTCGGACCCGGTGCCAGACGGTATGATAAAAAGAGTAGCATATTCGGAAGCGTGATTCTTATCATACAGATAACAAAAAGGCAGTCCCCGAGCTCGTCTCGGGGGGCCCCAGGTCTTAGTACTTTAATACAAAAAGGGGGTAGTGCGATACATACTGCATCAACTGTAAAACCTTCGAAGAAGATTTGCGTTCCATGGGCACTCTCTTTCTTTGCCGGAGTCGTCCCTCTTGCGTGCTCGAGGCTTCTGAGCGTCAATTAGGTAGTAGGCGTCGTTCCCTAGCACCTTGCTGATGATGAAGGGGCCTTCCCAAGGTGCCGACAGCTTATGCTGGCCGGCTGTTCTCTGAATCAGCCGGAGCACAAGGTCGCCCTCTTGAAACGATCTCGGCTTGACCTTTCGGTTGTAGTCTCGGCGCAGACTCTGCTGGTAGATGCCGGACCAGCTGAGCGCCAACAGTCGGCCTTCTTCCAGCAGGTCGACGCCATCTTGGCGTGCTTCTTCAGCTTCCTCTTCGGTGTACATGGTGACTCGTGGAGAGTCGAACTCTATATCCGTCGGGATGAAGGCTTCGGCACCGTAGACGAGGAAGAAAGGCGTGAAGCGGTTCGACTTGTTTGGAGTCGCACATATACGTAGGGGCGGCAGTAGCTCCTCGACCCAACAGCCGGCCGAACGCTCGAGTGGTTCGACCAGTCGAGGCTTGATGTCGGATAGGATGAGGCCGTTTGCTCGTTCCACCTGGCCGTTTGACTGCGGATGGGCAACGGACGCTAAGTCCAGTCGGATGCCCTGCGTCGCGCAGAAACGGGCCAAGGCGCCCTTGGAAAAGTTTGTGCCGTTGTCGGTGATGATGCTGTGCGGTATGCCATACCGCACCGTGATGTCGGCGATGAAAGTCACTGCAGTCGGTCCGTTCAACTTCTTGATTGGCTTTGCTTCTACCCACTTGGTGAACTTGTCCACCGCGACAAGCAGGTGAGTTAGGCCTCCTCGGGCCGTCTTGAATGGTCCCACCATATGTCCAGGCCCCAAACTGCGAAGGGCCAGGCGATGGGGATTGTCTTCAGCGCGGAAGCCGGCTGAAGTGGCTTGGAGCGGAACATCTGGCATCCCTTGGATTTTTGCACTAACTCTTTAGCCTCTTCTAGGGCAGTCGGCCAAAAGAAGCCGTGCCGGAAATCTTTGGCGACGAGTGCTCTTGAAGCCGCATGGTGGCCGCACTCGCCCTGATGAATGTCTCTGAGGATTGCTTGGCCTTGTTCTGGCTCTACGCAACGCTGGTAGACGCCAGTGACGCTGCGCCTGACTAGCTCTCTGTTGACTATCGTGTACGCTGCTGCTCGGCGTTGCACTTGCCGAGCCAGGATCTCATCTGTCGGCAGCTCTTTGTTCACTAGAAACTTGAGGATGGGCTGTGCCCATGAGGGTGCTGCTATCTCTTCAACTATTACCACAGCGACTTGGACAAGGGTGGCCGGGCTGGGGGCGGCGGGCTGGAGTCCGCGGCTGCTTGCTTTGGATTGATGAGTCCTCGGGCCGATCGGGCGCAGCCCCCGCCAGCTCAAGTCCCCGGTCGCCGGGCTGATCCCGGGCGGGTTCTGAAGTCCTCGGGCCGGCTGGCGCAGTTCCCGGGCCGGGTTCTGAAGTCCCCGGGCCGGCTTCAACTGTGATTTTCTTGGGGCCGTCTGCTGGGGCTCTGGAGTCGGATCCGACTACTTCTGGAGGGGCCGGCACAAAGATGGAGTCTGACTCTGGTGAAGGCTTGATACACGGCTTGAGAAGGCGCTGAAGAGCGACGCCGGAAGGTATTGTTTGGCGAGTGGAGCCGACTCGTGCCAAGGCGTCTGCTTGATCATTGTCATTTCTTGGCACGTGAAGGAATTCGCACCCCTCGAAGTATCCGCTGAGTTGCTGCACCAGAAGCGTAGCTCGCCATGTTCAAGCGTCTTTGGCGCCCCGATCGTCGGATGATTCTTTGTACCACCAAGTCGAGTCGCCATAAACAGGATCTCGCGAATGCCGAGTTCTTTGGCAAGCCGGAGCCCATGAATGAGCGCCTCATATTCGGCGACGTTGTTGGAGGCGGCGAAGTGGATCTGCAGCACATACTTGAGCTTGTCGCCCTTGGGGGAGGTGAGGATGACGCCGGCTCCCAGGCCGGTGCGTATCTTGGAGCCGTCGAAATGCATCCGCCAATGGGTGGAGTCAGTCTTTGGCGGCAGTCTTCGAGTCTCGCCCGGTCGGCGAGAAGTCGGCCAGCGCTTGCGACTTGATGGCGGTGCGGGGCTGGTAGTAGATGGTGTAAGGAGCCAGATCTATAGCCCATTTGGCTACTCAGCCGGAGGCGTCTCGGCTTCCAATGATCTCGGCGAGTGGAGCGGTGCAAACCACAGTGATTGGATGTTCTTGAAAGTAGGGCTTCAGCTTCTTGGCGGCAAAATGCACACCATAGCACATCTTCTTGTAGTGAGGGTAGTTCTGCTTGGAGGTCGACAGTACCTCGCTCAGGTAATATACCAGCCTCTGGACAGGGAGCGCCTTGCCTTCCTCCTTGCGCTCGACTACGATGACCATGCTGACTACTCGGCTGGTGGCGGCGATGTACAAGAGCATGGGCTCTTTGGGAGTCGGAGCCGCCAACACAGGGGGATAGTCAACATCTTCTTCAGTTGGAGAAATGCCTCATCCGCCTTGTGGTTCCACTCAAAAAAGGTGGTCTTCTTCATCAACTGATACAGGGGCAGAGCTTTCTTGCCCAGCCGACCGATGAATCGGCTGATGGACGCCAAGCAGCCAGTGAACTTCTGCACATCTAACAGTCGGCTGGGTACCTCCATCCTCTCGATGGCCTTGATCTTCACGGGATTGCACTCTATGCCACGTTCGGAGACCAGGAAGCCAAGGAGCTGGCCGACTGGTACTCCGAAAATGCACTTCTCAGGGTTGAGCTTGATCTGGAATCGGCGCAGATTCTCAAAGGTCTCCTTGAGGTCTTCCAGCAGCGTCCCACGCTTCTCCGTCCTCACCACCACATCATCCACGTAGACATGGGCATTCCTAACGAGTTGCTTGAGGAGGCACTTCTGCATGCAACGCTGAAAGGTGGCGCCGGCATTCCTCAAGCCGAACGTCATTGTCAGGTAGCAGAAGGCTCCGAATGGTGTGATGAAGGCGGTCTTCAGTCTGTCCGCCGGGTTCAACTTGATCTGGTGATATCCTGAATATGCGTCTAGGAAACTCAGCAGCTCGCATCCAGCTGTGGAGTCTATCACCTGATCAATTCTTGGAAGGGCAAACGGGTCCTTTGGGCAAGCTATATTGAGGCTTGTGTATTCGATACACATCCGCCATTGCTTGTTCTTCTTCAGCACCAAAACCGGGTTTGCCAGCCACTCTGGGAAAAACACTTCCATGATGAAGCCGGCCGCCAGGAGCCGGGCTATATCTTCTCCAACCACTCTTATTTTCACTTCTGACAGGCGGTGCAAGGGCTGCCTAACGGGTTTCACATCTGGCCTGACGTGTAGCTTGTGCTCGGCGAATTCCGTTGGGACACCAGGCATGTCCTTGGGGGACCACGCAAAGATGTCGCGATTCTCACGGAGCAAATCGACGAGCTCGCCTTCCTATTTGCTGTCGAGGCCTGTGACTACGACAGCGTACCTCTCTGGGTGCTCCGGGTCCAAGGGTATCTTCTTGGTCTCTTTGGCATGCTTGAATGATCCTTCTGCTTCCGACTCCTTGGGGTCGGGCGACATCTTTGGCTGCTTTCCGGCCATCGCCACGACCCGGTCGAGGAGCCGCTTCTCAGCCGCGATCACCAGGGACTCGACCAGCCGGCTGCTCTCGGCCGCGCATGCGGACGACTTCTGGTAGTTGCCGGCTACGGTCAGAATTCCCTTGGAACTCGGCATCTTCATCTTTAGGTAGGCGTAGTGAGGAACCGCCATGAACTTGGACAAAGCAGGTCGGCCAAGTAGGGCGTGGTATGGGCTTTCCAAGTCCACTACTTCAAACCAGACCGGCTCTCGGCGGAAATGATCTTTGTCTCCGAAGAGGACGTCTATCAAGATCTTGCCGATTGGCGAACAGGAAAGGCCGGGTACGATTCCGTGGAACACAGTCCGGCTGCTCTGCAGCTGTCTTCGCTTGATTCCAAGCTTCTCCATGGCGTCCTTGTACAGGATGTTGATGCTGCTGCCTCCGTCTATCAGAACTCACGAGAAACGGGCGGCCCGCCTATCAGTGGCCAAGGTGGCACCTAGGACCAGGGCATAAGAGCCCGGACTCGGCATCACCTCTGGGTGATTCGCTCTGGTCCAACTAATAGGCCTCTCGGACCAATGCATGAACTCTGGAGTGCCTGTCGCTACTACATTTACTTCTTGCTGCTGTTGGCGCCTGCTGCCGGTCATCTGCCACACTGGTGAACACCACATAGGCTCCGTGCTCTTCTGGGAACTCGACTTGCACCACGCCGACTGGCCGAGCAGCCGGCTGCTGAGGCGGCGGCGGAGGCGGCGGCCCAGCAGGCGGAGAAGGAGTGAGGCCGTCTCCCTTGGCGATTCTGGTGAGCCAGTGGCACTTTCTGGTGGTGTGGTTGGACGGCTTCGCGCCGTTGTGGAACTTGCAGGGACCATCCAAAGTCTGCTCATAGGAGAAAGCCGGCAACCAATTGGATTTGCCGCCCTTCTGCCGCTTGGCCGGAGGCTGCCCCTCCGGCTGTTGATCTTCAACTGCTGCGACCTGCCGACTGTTGGAAGCCGGCTGTTGGGCCTTGCGTTTGTTGTCGTTCTGTTGCTGTCGCCGACTGATGTCTCCAGCCGGAGTTCTGGGAGCCTGGGGAGTCACCTTACCAGCTGCACTGACCTGAATCTCCGTCTTCATGGACGGCTCGGCCGTGGCGTACTTGTCTGCTATGACTAGCAATTCGTCGAGGGTCTCTGGCTCGTCGCAGAGGAGTCGGTGCTTGAGGAGGGTGCCCTCTCGGCACCCAGCAGTGAAGTACTCGATAGCTTTGCACCTCGTGCACCCCCGCAGGAGTTCCGGCTTCGCCCAGTAGCGTGAGGTAGTCGCGTGTTGATTCATCGGGGCCTTGCACGCACAAGGAAAGCTGTCGCGGCTTGGGAGGTCGCTTGTACGTGCTCGTGAAGTTGCGGATGAAGGCTTCAGTGAAGTCGACCCAGCTGTTGATGTTGCGGGGCTTCAGATTGTTCAACCATGTCCGGGTCGTGCCCTGAAGCATGAGGGGGGCGTACTTCACGACAACTCGCTTGTTGCCGTTCGCTATGCTGACGACTGTGGAGTAGTCTACCAGCCAGTCCTCGGCTTCACGGAGCGGTGTACTTGGGTGTGTCTCGGGGAGCGTGAACCCTTTGGGAAGGGCTCGTCTCGATCGCGGGGGCGAAGCAAAGCGGACCCAGCTCATCTTCCTCCTCCAGCACCAGGGATTGGTGGAGTCGGTCGATCCGATGGCGGGCGTCGTTCTCTCCGACTCCCTCTCGGCGGCCAAGGCAACCTCCGAGAGTCAGATGCTCAACAGCGGCGGGAAACTTCGTCGCTCTCTTCTGGCGGGGAGGCGGTAGTCGCCCCGCTGTTTCTCTCTTGCTCTCGGCGGCCGTCTTGGTCGCGCTTCGATGGTGATGTGAGTCCGACTGTGACTGACAGCCGGCTCCTTCTCTTTCCTTCCGCGGACTCCTCCAGTCGGCGTCCGAGAGGTCGCGCCTTGATCTCGGCTGGGAGGCAAGTCGTCATTTGGCTGCTGCAGCGCGTCTGCGCGGCCGCCGGCCGCGTTCTGCACAGCAACCGCATCGAGGAGTTGCTGGACTCGCTCCGTCATCAGACGGCGCTCTTCGCCCTCGAAGTTCTTCAGCTCGTCAGTCGCCGCTTGGGCGGCGCGGATGTTCTCTGCTGGGGTGGCGTATACGGGGCGCTTCGCTCCGAGCAAGTTGGCGATAGCGGCGCTGCATCGGACGCGCCTAGAGCGGCTCGGCCCGGTCGAGCCGGGCGAGCCGCTTCTGGCGCGATCCATCTCGCGCTGGTATGCCTCTGACAAGCGCCTCATGCTTGCCAGCTTCTTGGCGCCTTCGATGATCTGAAGGCGGCGTGTCTCTAGCATCTCGGCGTCTGCGTCCTCTGGAATGGGTGCCGTTAGGTCTTGCAGGGCCGCATCAAGCGGGTCCTGGGCTTCTTCGCCTGAGCGCTCGTCATGGCTGATGACGAGCACCTCCGTGATGGCGCTTCCGCTGCTCTCCTCGTACGAAAGCGGCTCGTCATAGACCACCACGTTGGTGGGGAAAATGTCAAGCGACACGGTGTCGGAGTCGACCAGCATCGGGTCGGTGGAGCTAACTAACTCCAAGTCCACGACAGGCTCGCCGGCAACGTGGAGTTGGTCAAGGAGGCCCGCGAGAAGGCTCTCAGGGCCACCCGTGCCTGCGTCGAACGCAGGCTCGTCGGAGAGGCGCACCTCGCCGATAAGTTCGGCGAGGTAGCTTGCTGCGCAGGCGGCCTCAGCGCCGCGCAGCGCGTCGATGAAAACTCCATCTGGCGAGCCTGGCTGGCTGCGCTCGCCAGGGAGGAAGAGGGTTCCCGTCCAGAACAGATCTCCGGACGACGGTGCACCTCACCCCACGGTGGGCGCCAAATGTCGGGGGTTGGGTGCGACGTATGCCAAAGGATGGCTTATCATGGTGGGGGCGAGTAGAACGTCGCCGGTGCCTGGAAACGGGATGAGGCGTAGGCATGCACGCCGGCGAATCTTACCCAGCTTCGGGGCTCTCCGGGGAGATAACACCCCTATTGCTACTCTGCGGGGTCTCCGCATGATCACTAAAGCAAGGTGACTACAATGGTGCTCCTGGAGCTGTATCGGGAGGCAGGAGAGAGCAACGCTAGTTCTCTCCTCCCTGTGCTATCTGGTCTAACTCTATCCAGGTCCCAACCCTTTGGATGGGTGCCCCGGGGGGTTTATATAGGCCTACCACCGGGGGTACAATGGTAATCTGGCTGGGCGCGGGTCCCAGCCGTCATCTCTCATGCCGCCGTCCTTCCCCGGCTTACAGGGCCCGCCGATTGGTGGGTCTCAGGACAAGCCGGACATCGGCGGCACTCGATGACGAGCTTGGTCATTGGGTCGTGGCCACAGTGCCGCCGTCTATCGGGTAGTCACCGTCGCCATTCCCCATCTTATCTGGTTAATGGCTCGTGGGGCCCTAGAGGGGAGACGGCCGATTCCAGGGAGGCCGACTCCCACAGGGCCGTCTTCGGGGCATTCAGGTCGCCCTCGGTTCACCCATCGTTGGCGGCCTTGATCTTCGCCGTCTGGCCAGCGTCGTGGAGTGCAAAGTCGTCGCAAGCCTTGTGGCTGAGGTCAGGGCAGGCATGGCAACAGTGTCGTGCCTCACCGGAGATCTTTCGTCGATACGGCTTACTGTAGCCATGCCAGCCCCTCGTAGGCAAGGAGGGGCGGCCACGTCGTGACCGTACCCCGCATCGGGCTTCGGGATGAGTCATGGGCCGACTCCCATAGTTAGCCTCTCTGGAGGTCGCCTGCTTGGACTCGGCTTGTCTGAGAGTCGCCGTCTGGGACTTGGCTCTTCTTGGAGTCGCCGTCTGGGACTCGGCTCTTCTTGAAGTAACCGTCTGGGACTCGGCTTGAGGGGCGCGGCCTGCCCCGATGTCTTGAAAGATCCTGGGACCCGGGTCAGCCTACCCGTGGCCCATTACTCCGACATAATGCGATAAGCAACAACGCTATTTAGCATGCCACCACCAAGAGAGAGCTGCATGTGGGTCCTCAAAAACAGGTATAACAATCGTTTAAAGAGACCACCTTGGGTTTCCCTTATACGTCAGAGCTCCTTGCAGTCTTGGTGTATTCGTCCCTCTATAGGTCCGTCCATCAGGTCGTCAGGAAAGGCCTCAGAAAGAGAAAAACCTAAAATGAAAAAGAAAGAGTGGAGGTATGCGGGTCCAGGAGCGGTTGAGCCACATTATGGACCATGATCTAGCTATGCCTCCATCCATGCCCATGGTATTTTAAGTGTGTAGTTATGTACGCGCGGCATGAGTGTCGCCGCTTGGTCGGGACTGGGACAAAGGCTAAATTGCTAGTCAAGCTCTGTACGAGCTGTCCTGTCCTGCTGCAGAGTAGTTAGGACTTGCTTGACGGTGTCCGAGAGCTTGGCTACCAAATTGATGTTCTTCCTGAAAAGGCTGCTCTGTACTTCTGCTGCGAGGGCGGCGGCATGCTCCTCAGTGCGGAGGGAGCGTTTCGTGTTTCCGTTTACTGTTATAACACTGCGTATTCCGGGCATCTTGAGCTTGAGATAGGCCTATTGCGGCACCGCATTGAATCGAGCAAATGCGGTTCGTCCGAGCAGTGCGTGATAGCCACTGCAGAAGGGGACGATATTGAAGATCAATTCTTCGCTTCGGAAATTGTCCAGGGATCGGAAGACCACTTCCAGTGTGATTGAGCCCTTACAACAGGCCTCTACACCTGGTATGACACCTTTAAAGGTGGTTTTGGTGGGTTTGATCCTTGAGGGATCTATACCCATTTTGCGCACTGTATCCTAATAAAGCAGGTTTAGGCTACTCCCACCGTCCATGAGGACTCGTGTCATATGGGACCTATCGATAATTGGGTCAAGGACCAGTGCGGCTGAACCGCCATGAAGGATACTGGTCGGATGATCCCTGCGATCAAAAGTGATCGGGCAAGATGACCATGGATTGAATTTTGGGGCGACTGGCTCTATCGCATAGACGTCCCTGAGTGCATGCTTGCGCTCCCTCTTGGGGATTTGGGTAGCATATATCATGTTCACCATTTTGACTTGGGGGAAAACTTCTTCTATCCGCCTGTGTTCGGTGGCCAGGTATCCTCATCATCGTCCTTGCTTTGGGACCCCTTCTCCTTGTTCTCGGCGTTTAACTTGCTGGCCTGTTTGAATACCCAACACTCTCTGTTGTTATGACTGGCTGGTTTATCAGGAATGACGTGGATTTGGCATGGACGATCTAGTATGCCATCCAAATTGGACGGGCCCAGATTGTTTCTTTTATACGACTTCTTTTGCTGACCGGATTTAGAGCCGCTGAATCCGGCATTGACCGCCGTGTCTACGACATTGTTGCCATTGTTTCGACACTTGTGTCTGCTGCGTCGGGGCTTGCCGTTGCTGTTTCTGGCTTCGTAAGTGCCAGGTTCGCCTGTGTTGTTATTGCTACGGGCTAGCCAACTATCTTCACCTGCACAAAAGCGGGTCATGAGTGCCGTAAGGGCTGCCATGGACTTCGGCTTTTCTTGGCTGAGGTGTCGGGCGAGCCATTCGTCACGGACGGTGTGTTTAAAGGCCGCTAGGGCTTTAGGATCCGGACAGTCGACGATCTGGTTCTTTTTAGTTAAGAACCTAGTCCGGAATTTCCTGGCTGACTCTCCGGGCTATTGAACTATGTGACTTAAGTCGTCGGCATCCGGAGGTCGGACATATGTTCCCTGGAAGTTGTCGAGGAAGGCATCCTCCAAGTCCTTCAAGCTGCCAACGGAGTTTTCGGGCAGGCTGTTCAACAGTACCTGGCTGGTCCCTTGAGTTTGAGCGGGAGGTATTTGATGGCGTGAAGATCATCACCGCGGTCCATGTGAATATGGAGAAGAAAATCCTCAATCCATACCGCGGGGTCTGTTGTGCCATCATATGATTCGATGTTCACGGGTTTAAACCCTTCTGGGAATTCATGTTCCATTACTTCGTTAGTGAAGCAAAGGGGGTGTGCGGCGCCTCTATATCGGGCAAAATCGTGACGTAGCTCAGATGGAGTTCGTCCACGGTTTTCGGCCCGGACGTGGTTATGTTTGTCACGTCCAGCCGGATGGCCATCGTCGCGCATCGGGGCACGCCACCGCGATCCGTAGATTGATCTGGTCTGGCCTGCTCTGTTTTCCAGGTCATGCCGCAGGTCATATGTGCATCCCTGAGCTATTGTATTTCTGTTTTTACGGCGAGGTAGTGCGGGTTGGTGTTCGGCTCGAGGTGCCACTTTGTCCCGGCCGCGTGGTGGCCGGTCAGCCGCATAGTCTGCTGATAGGACTGGCTCCAACGCCTCGTCAGTGAACTGTGGTAATAGTATGCGCTTCGTGTAACTTTTGGTAGGGCGCTTAAGGCCGTATTCCTCGGCTGCGAGGAATTCAGTCCATCTGTCATTGAGCAGATCTTGATCTGCCTGAAGCTGCTGCTGCTTCTTTTTCAGGCTCCTTGCAGTGGCTATTAGCCGACGCTTAGAAAGCTCCTGTTCGACAGGCTCCTTAGGCACCATAAAGTCTTCGTTGCCGAGGCTCACCTCGTCCTCGGAGAGCGGAAGGTAGTTACTGTCCTCCGCGTCTTCATGCGCGGCCTGTTCATCAGGGCTAGCTCGCCCATCTTCCCGTTCGTCTTGTTCGGACGTTGGCTACACGGGGCCTTCATTGTCTTAGGCATCATCCGGAGTGTTATTTTCTCCTGTGCCGGTACTGCTATTTTTTCCATGACGGGGTTTAGAGCGTCGCCGCTGTCATTGGCGCTTTGGCTGTGTCTCAGGAGGTTTCTCCTCAACTGGATCCTTCTCGTCGCCGTCGTTGTTCTCTTTTGGTGTATCCACCATGTATACGTCATACGAGGAGGTGGATGTCCAACGCCCTGTAAGCGGCGGTTGTTGTGCCTACTCCTCTCCGGCATCGTTGTCCATACCTTCGATGTCTTTGAGTCATAATCAATCATGTCGGTTAAGTCTTCGACAGTGGCTATGCAGTGGGTGGTGGGTGGGAAATGAAATTCTTCGTCATCAACTTCTCACTCAAGCCGGACATAGTTCGTCTGAGATTCCCCTAATAAGGAGAGGGCTCTTAATGAGTTCAGCACATCGCCAAAAGGCGAGTGCCGGAAGATGTCCGCGAAGCTGAACTCAACGATCGGCGCCCGATCAGGTTCGATGGGCACGGATGCACGCGGTTCGGAACCTATGGCCGGAGACGAATCCGAGGTTCCAATGACACAGGGCCCACTTGAGGTTGGATCTGTGTGCGGCTCTATCGCCGCTGAGTCTACGGATTCCGTGGCGGGGTTAAGCATCCTGTCCTCGGATGCCGCGATCTGCTCTAGATCTAGGGCCAAAGCAGTTGTAGGTGCTATCTCCTGAGCACGGTTCGATGACAGATTTAGGTCATGTTCATCGCGGTGACAGGGAGCAGCCGTCGTGGGCTCGAATCCGTCGAAGATCAAATCTCCGCGGATATCGGCCACGTAATTCAAGCTTCCAAATCTGACCTGATGGCCAGGGCATAGCTATCGATCTACTCCAGATGGCCAAGCGAGTTGGCCCGCAATGCGAAGCCGCTGAATATGAAGATCTGTCCCGGGAGGAAAATCTCCCCCTGGACTGCATTGTTGTAGATGATTGATGGGGCCATCGAACCTTTTGGTGACGATGCAGTGGAACTCTCAATGAAAGCACCAACATCGGTGTCAAAACCGGCGGATCTCAGGTAGGGGGTCCCGAACTGTGCGTCTAAGGTCGATGGTAACAGGAGACGCGGGACACGATGTTTACCCAGGTTCGGGCCCTCTCTATGGAGGTAATACCCTACTTCCTGCTTGATTGATTGATGAATATGAGTATTACAAGAGTTGATCTACCACGAGATCGTAATGGCTAAACCCTAGAAGTCTAGCCTATGGGATTATGATTGTCCCCTATGGACTAAACCCTCCGGTTTATATATACACCGGAGGGGGCTAGGGTTGTACAAAGTTGGTTACAGAGAAAGGAATGTACATATCCGAATCGCCAAGCTTGCCTTCCACGCAAAGGAGAGTCCCATCCGGACATGGGAAGCAGTCTTCTGTCTTGTATCTTCATAGCCCAACAGTCTGGCCCATGTATATAGTCCGGCTGTCCGAGGACCCCTTAATCCAGGACTCCCTCAATATTCCCTCTACTAATCTTTACATACCTTTTAGGCTTATGCATAATAATCAAGGTCGGACATAAAATGACTATCCCATCCCTTTTGATTCCTCGTGATGATCCATATTTAAATGCAATCTCAGGATGCAATATTATACACATGCCAATGCACAATAAAAGCAACCAATAGTCAGTAGTTGGTTCGCATAGGGAATTAGTTACTTGAGTTGATAAGTGCAATTTGTTACTAAAAAACGTGGGTTATGTGATCCAATAATTATGCCACTGAATTCATATTAGAAAGATGTTTCTTCTATGCAATTTCTAAGGTAGCAACTCATATATAATTGGCCTAACCGGTGCCAAAAATGAACCTTAAAATTCTATGGACACTTTCTAGTCCAGGAAGATGGGAGTAGTAAGAGAAGCACTCAAGGAGGCAAGCAAATGACATGAGATGATGTGATTTTTTTCTCTGAAAAGCGTAAGACATGAGATGATGGGATATTTTTCTCTGAAAAGCGCAAGACATCACTTATTATGGAAGGTATAAGTAGATGATTTGTTTTTGAAATGGGGACGTTGCAAAGTAAAACATGCTTCTTCGTACTTGTTTTTAATTTACAAATTACACCATATTCCTTTATACGATTGAGTGCAATGGCGTCCTAGATGAAATTTTGGTTGATAACACATAAGGTTTATTCTATCTTCCGAGGAAAGAAGGGGGGCCTCGGACAAAGACAGTTAACAAATGGAGCATGAAATTAATAGATGGTGCATGGCATTTACAACATGTTTTGCATCTCTTTGCTGTTATGCTTAGCTAGTGAGATACAATTGCTACATACCCAATTTACAAATACAATAATTTAACCAAGTATTCCCTGTGTGCTTGAAATCAAGGCGTATAATTTTTTTGTTAGGTCAAACAGTGCAAAGTTGGAACAAGTTTATCAAAAACTATAAACAACTTTCATACCAATTTTGTATCATTAAATACACTATAAATATATTTACATGCCATATCTACCTTGTATTGGCATTGTTAGTTTATCTTCTATAAATCTGGTCAACCTTACACAGTTTCACTTCATACACAAATTTATACTTATTCTTTTCAAGCACGAATGGAGTAAGGCCCCGTTCGGAAGCTCTCTAGGTCATGAAATCCATGAGTCCAACTTCTGTGAGGAGCTGTGTGCGTTCGGGAGGCTGTGGCCAGCTTTTCCCTATGGCTATATGGGCTGGCGCTGGCCTACACGGCTATTTGGAGTGAAAGTTGCGGACATGGGCTATTAAGTACGTAGATGGTGACATGGGCTGTCGGCCAGTTCGGAGTGAAAGGTGTGGACACATCTATGTCTACTCATTTGGTTCATCACGGGAGCCGGAGAAAAGAGATCAAACTGATGCGCAACTTAGGGGTGGCATTCCCATGCAATTTCAAGGAACTCCAACTTATCGCTTTAGTGCAGCTGGGTGTTGGTGCTCTCATAAAATTTGCACATGCTTGATCCTCGTCTCCACAAAGTTGGCTTCACGACACTGGAGCGTCCGAGGTAGCTTCACACAGGTATTTCAGGAAGCTATCCCATGGAGGAGAGCCGAACGGGCCCAAGTCAGAGTCTCCTACTAAGTAGGCATCATGGGACCACCCGACACACAATCAACATTGTATCCAAGAGCAGTGAAGATCAGATATCTTGTTTGTACACTTGCAGTCAGTATTGAACTTGAATCCCCCATCCATCCTATTCCTAATGAGCGGTACTTATGATTCAACACCACTTAACATTTATCAGCACCACTTTCTCAATCAACCATCCAGTTCTCTATACATATCCTTACGTCAACATTCTATGATTCCATATTGTGTTTGTTCACATAGAGAAAAGCTAGTAACTTGTAGACGAGCCATCAGTCCTTTACCAAATACATATATAGAGACATGCAGCTCAACCACTCAGGACTCTTGGAATTTAGTTTCATCAATATCATGTGATGTTCTTCATTGTGTGGAAAGTATATCTCATATGATGCACCTAAATTCTTTGTCATTGCCGCTTTCACCCCTTGATCCGACTTCCCCATAACCCGTGTCGCTTCCCAGGCGGCGACAAGGACCAATGTCTGTCTAGGGGGCGTGTTGCATAATTTTGGTCCTCGCAGCCACTACCTTTGACCTCGTAGAGATGGTGGCAGGCCCAACTACCAAAGTATAGTATGTGTCTTCTTCTTTGTGGCTAAATGGCACGTGACGGTCGTGTTATAGGATGGTGACTATTGTTTCCTTTTGTTTCCTTTTTCATGGTTTATAGTCTATCAACTATGTTACAAAGAGGAAATTTTTACTAGCTTCATACACAATGCACTGACACAATTTGGATGAAATGCCCAATTTGTATTATAGACCGACCAGCATAACCAAGAGATCCTCACATTGCAACTGATGTTGTTCCTATCTCTTGATCATCAAACTCTGTTATTGAACATGGATCAAGTGTACATGTACTTTCGTGGAAGTAAAAAACCCAAGGAAATGAAACAACAGGAAGCACACAGTGCCCTGAGTTCTCCATTTTGATGAAGAAAACCACCAGCCAGAGTTAGAGACAGGGTAGTGAGTGGAAAGAGACATGATGTGTGTGAATTGGGCATGGTAGTCTTGCACATTGCTACACCGTGCCATAATTATGGCCATGATATTCCTTGGCTAGGCATGGGTTATTTGTAATATCAGAACAATTGGATCTTTTATCATTGTTAATTAAGATAGATCAAGTATGGTCGAACTAAATTGTTGCATCCATTGCCTTATGTGGCCTTATTCATATGGTTTGAGTTTATTTACGACGGATTTTTTGTTTCGAACAAGCGAATGAACTGTGAGCTTTACTATCAAGCCATCTAATTGTGCTAACTAGGTGAAACAACAATGTATAAAGGTATGCGTTGTAACTCATAGTAATGCGACATCCCCTCTAAGGATGTAAGGCAAGAGGTGATGCGATTAACAGATGCAAATAGCTGTGTGTTCTTAGGACTAAGATTAGAATTCCACTTATGAAAACATGGATACAATGCATAAATATTCTCTTCCATTTTCAAGTATTAGAGATCGGTGAAGTCTTAGATCATGCAACCAGTATGCCACGAGTGGTGCAATTAGCAATGTTTCTCTACATATGGGCAACCCTAAAGCGAATGCCGCTAGAAAACCATGACAAAGCTATCACGAACTCAACCAAAACTGAAAAACTTCTTAGTGTTGATTGATTCCAACTCGGTATAGCAAACGGAAGATAGGCCATGACACCAAATCCTCTGTGTAACTCAATAGAAACATTAATACAAAATATTATTAAATTGTTAATTTATTACTAGTAGTGAAGTAGTGAGCATCATAAGAACAAAGACAATTTGATTCTAGTCCACACGATTCTTTCTAATTTCAATCTTCATGGCTTCGCTGTACAATGAACATGTAATGAGTAGATCTACAGGGCTCACGAGACAAGTCGCTAAGATGATCAGGCAAGAACCAAAATGATGCACTTGCTTTGTTACTAGGCACTCATGTTAGCATTCACTCTATTAACTTTTACAAGGTGTTTTAGGCGTATGCATTAAGGTTTAACATGAAATGACCATCCTACCCTTTTGACTCCCCGAGATGATCCATATTTAAATGCAAACTTAGAATGCCATATTACACACATGCCCGTGGACAATAAAAGCAACCGAAAGATGGCTGTTGTTTTGCATTAGGAATTACTGACTTGAGCATAAAAGTTCTTTTTCTTTACCAAAACGTAGGTTATGTGATCCAAATATTATGCCACTGCATTCATATTCGATAGTTCCTACGGTATATTTTTATGGTAATAATTTATAAATTATTGGCTTGAATGATACTCTAAGTTGAATCTTAAAATGTGTGATCGGTTTATAAACTAGGAAAATGGGACCAGTAAGGAAATCAATCAAGGATGGCAACAGCATGTCAGGATATGATGTGATTATTTTCTCTAGAAAGGGTAGGCATCACTTATTACTGAAAGTAAGAAGATGCCTAAATTTGAATTTACTTTGCAATGGGAGAGGTTGTGAAGTCAAACATGTTTTTTCTTACTTATCTTAATATAAAATTGGCGCTTTTTCTTGATATGGCTGGAGGACAATGATATCACTATGCGCAAGGACCGTATATGCACAAGTCTCCGTGCTTGATGAAATTTTGGTTAATAAGTAATAGCACACATGTTTTGTTCTATTTTGGAGGAAAGGACGATTAATAAACAACCAAAGATGGAGCATGACATTTACGAATAATTTTTCACGTGTTTTGCAAGTACATGTAGCTATGTGTGAATTGGTGATATATGGTTGTTATATAATCAATTTTTTAAGTAAAAGAATACAAACATAGACTCTCATAAACATGCGCACGCACTCACCCTACCCTTACGAACGCTTCTGAGAGAGTCATAGTTGACGAGCATGCCATACTGATCAAAGAATAGCATCAGAAAGCCCAGAATAAATCCAAAAAATTGTGACCATCCGTGTCAAGTCTATGACTTAGTATCATGGTGGGCAGGTTCACCACAAGAAACCTAATCATCGAGCTATGCTCGGTTAAACTTGTTATATACTCAATTCAAGATCTAACAATTTAAACAATTAGTCCATAGCATCTTGCTAACCATATGGTGTGGCATGGGACATTCAGCAGGGGCATCTTGCCTCATTCCACGAAGCACATAGCCACGACATGTATCCGGAGAAGCAAGAAGCAGATCATGTGCTTAGTGTTGATCTTCAATCGCAATTCTCTGTGCATCCTATTCCGGATGAATCACCTTATATCTGCTGCCGGTGACGTATCACTACGACTCTTCAACCAATCATCTAGTTTCCATACATATCCGAAGATTAACATTCTATGATTGCACATTGTGTGTGTTTAAATGGAGTAACACTAGTAATTTGTGGACGGACCATCGGTCCATGACCACATGCATATATGGAGATATGCGGCTCAACCACTCTAGACTCCTGGACTTCAGTTTCATGAATAATATATCACGTCATTTTTATTTGTGTGAAAATGTCTCTTATTTCACGCACCACAATCCTTCTCCATCACCTCTTTCTCCCTTGATCCGACTTTCCCCATCCCCACCGCTCTTCGCAGGCAGCAGCAAGGGTAAATGTTGTCCTTCATTTGGTCCTCGTAAGTCGTAACCAGTGCCTTCAACATACCCCAGGTCTTCTTCGTGTAGCAGAGTTGCACAAGGATCATCTTGTTTCCTTATTAAAGTGCATTACAAAGGTTGGAGCGTCACATAACTGCGGCATACCTCACACGCATATGAGTATCAGGGTTTTACTTCATAGATTGCATTTGGACGTGATTGTGTCTGCCAGTCTTATTTTTGTGGAACTTCATTTGGTAGATATTTTACTTTGTTGGATTTGGATTGTTCTGCCCTGAATCACTGCTGAGCATAGGAGTCATTCAGGTGGTGTGGTTTCCCACTTTTTTCTTGGGATGATTAAATTCTTGTTATTTGAAGATCTTAGTCTGCATGGCCAATCATATGTGTGCTGTTATCTCTCTATTTCAACCTTTTTTTTCTCGAATATACCCGAGTGTGCATATCATATATTATAGAAGAAAAGGCCAACAATGCCTCCACCATGATTTACAAGGTTTTGTTATTACAAGCTAATCCTCATCACTCACCCACCTCTCTACCCTAGCAAAGAAAGGCATTACATCACCTCGTAATAACCCAGCGGTTGACCAAGAGGAACCCTCAGCGCACACGCTTCTTAGAAACTGCTCGACCGAAGGGCGCGCGCCCTCGAAGACAATGGCATTCCTATGCTTCCACAACTCCCACCGAGTAAGCGCGAAGATGGTGCGAAGATCCTTCGTGCTGACGTTGTTTGAACCACACTTGTCCACGGCCCACTCCACCAGCGTTTCTTGGGTAGTAGGAATCCAACTTGGTGTCTCCAACGCGACGAAAATCGCTGCCCACACTGTGCGAGCAAAAACACATGTGAGTAGAACATGGTCGATCGTTTCCTCCTCTTGATCACACAAAGGGCATGCATCCTGATGGGGTAGGTCTCTGCGTGCTAGTCGATCCGAGGTCCAGCATCGATTCTTCATGGCTAGCCATGTGAAAAACCTGCATTTCATAGGAGCACGTGATTTCCATGTCAAGTCCGCTGTTTGGGCCACCTCCCGGCCCCAGAAAGCTGCCGCAAAAGCTGATTTCACAGAGAACTGCCCATTTGTCTCCCACGACCATGCTATCTCATCCGGCTCATCATCCGAAAGCTCCCAACCATTGAGCAGTTGCCATAGCACTAGAAACTGATGCAACGTTTCCGGTTCAAGGTTGGGGTTGATGTCCATCGCCCAAGAGCCGTCCTGCATGGCCGTACTGACCATCCTCCGGTTGCGAGTGCGGGAGTGCACCAACTCATAGACTCGCGGCGCCAACTATTGTATTCTTTGTCCATGGATCCATTGGTCCTCCCAGAAGCGTGTTGTTCGTCCAGACCGCACAGTGCTCCTCATGGCTGCTTGACATAGCATCTGTGCTTCTTCCGGGACTTTAACTTTGAATTCGTTCCATGGTCTTGACACATCACTACTAGGGAAAAGCCTAGCAGCAGCTGCTGGTTTGGGCCTATCGAGCGCGGGCACAAGCGCCATCGATAAGGCCATAGACTAATGCTTAGCAATAGCGCTGCTTGACGACGCCATCTTGCTAAATTGACTTACTAGCAGCGGTTCTTTAGAACATCGCTATTGTTATTTAGTAGTAGCGCTTCTCCTAACCCGCTACTACTACTATTTAGTATTTTATTTCTTTTCTATTTCATGTTGTATTCATACACCTTTACACAAGTTTTCATACAACAGGAATTTAGAGATTGTTTTTACATCATAATGAGTTATTACATCATAGGGTGAAAGAACCGTGGACTAGTTTCAAGTGGATGTCCATCCACTTGAAACTAATCCGCGGTTCTTTCACCCAATGATATAATAATATCATCATCATCATCATATCATTAACAACTTAGCATCATAATACATCATTGTCATATAGCAGCTCCTCAATATCATCGTTTTCATCATTGACATCACATAACACCTCCTCAAGATCATCATTATCAACTCTAACACATTACCACATAATAAACATATTATACCTCATAGGACCTATTACATTCGATTAAGACCTACTACATTTTCTAAGGTAAAATAACAAAAAACAAGATAGCCCCTGACTCTCCATTATGGAGAATGGAGATTAGCCTGTCTCCCATTCTTGCCTTTCGCTAAATGTTACTTCCAAGAACCTCCTTGCGAATGTCCATACATTTCTTCCATTCTCTAATGATCATGTGTTCACGGTTTTTAGAAATCCGATATGCACAGGTGAGCTCCCTAGATTTACAGCGGTATGTTGAGGCGAGAGGCGACCATGCAGACACATCGATGAGGCACACAATCCATCGGGAGTTTCATTGAAAAACATAATAATAACTTTGTAGTTAGCAATGATGTACTAGTTTTAGAAGTATGGAAAAATGCACGAATGTCGTAATAGTAAAAAATCTTACCAGGGTATCTCCGGAGAAGTTATCGTTGTTCAACACATGCACTAGTGGCACGTATTCACCATAATTTGGAGGAGTTCGATAATAGGCATTGTAATTCTCAAGAAGAGTACAAAATGCGATCGATGATTTTTCTCCTTATATGTTAATTGGGTGCCTTGATTGTAGTGGGTTTTATCTACCATCTTCCGCACAGTCTTTGAAGAATCAAAATAAGCTGTCAATGGAAATAAGCTATCAACTATTTTGAAATAAAGAATATAAATTAGTTAATAACTATGTTTGATAAACTCACATAGCGGTACAATCGGCAGCGTATCAACAAGGACCCAAATGTCCATATTGTCTTCCTCGCTGTCAGGATCACCAAGATCCATGGTGATAATCATACTCTCATCAAAACCATACATTTTGCAAAGTGCTTCCCAATTTTGGCAACCAAAATGGGTTACGCTCTGAGCATTATACAGATTTACTTCAAAATCCATATCATGATGGGTCCTTAGGTGTATTTTCTTTGTTTCAAAATTTTCATGGTCTTACAAACCCATCCTCTCCAAGACATAGCGTCTTGCATGGCATGGGATAAGCTAGTCGAATTGTAATATATGAAAATTAGACGTTGAAATAGTTGAAATCATGCTTAATGGAGAAAAAAACTATTGTAAATGCTATGCATCGTATGAACATCGCAGGTCTCCTCGAGCTTAATCTGAAGCGGCGATCGTCGTCAGCCGAACGAACCTGTCGCACATACCTCGATCGTCGTGGCACCAGCTACACTCCCCCGGGAGACCGTCGTCGTCCGAGTACGACATTTCCTACAATCATAATTCAAAGATTAAACTTGTACATATTCTAGCACAAGTCATGTCGAATTCACGACAAAATCCGCATGACCTTTGCTAAAAAGGACATATCGGCGCCTGAAATTTGCGGAGCGGAAATTAATCAACACTCCGACAAAACATAGGCCACTCGGAGATGTAAACTGAACATGAACGGCCACTTGGGCAACCACATATCCTATTTGAGCAACAACACAAAATATACAAGGATATTTGGCTGGTCTCACCTCGATGTCGGAGAATACGTCGGTGGCCGGGATGACGGCGGGGTTGTCGGAGGGGGTCGGTGACGGGGACGACGGAGGTCACCTGAAACCATATAAGTTATCACTAGCAACAAAACATGTTCAACTAGTTTTATTAATTCAACTAGTTCTTACTAAATATAAACTTACTATAAATAGAAAAAAAAACTAGTTCTTTCTAAACATAAAGTAGTTCAACTAGTTATATTAATTATCTTACTAAAAATAGATTAGTTCAGTTAATTCAACTAGTTCAACTAGTTTATTAATTTACTTACTAAACTAGTTCAACTACAACTAAAGTAGTTCAACTACCACTACTACTACTAAAAATCTAGTACTAACTAAGCTAAATTAACATCTACTAGTACTAAATTAACATCTAGTACTAGCTAACCCTAAATTAACATCTACTACTAAATCTAGTACTAACTAGTGGCGGGGTGGGGCGACGGAGAGGTAGCTAGGGCGGCGAGGTCGAGGGCGGTGGGAGGCGGGCTGCCATGGAGGAGGAGGAGGCGGCAGCGGATGGAGGAGGGAGGCGGAGGAGGAGGGCGGCCTGCAGCGGAGGAGAGGATGTGCGAGGAGGATGGAGGAGGGACGGAAGGAGGAGTACTCGGCGGACGACGGCGGCGGCGGCGACAGACGGACGCCAGCAGTTAAGCGGCGAGTGAGAGTGTGAGTGAGGGCGGTCTGATCCGTGGGGATAAGGTAGGGATAGTTGTAGCGCGTTTGGCAAAAGCGCTACAGCTAACGCAAGTAGTGATGGCGCTCTCTGATTGTAACGCTACTGCTATAGCTAGCGGGGCCAAGGTCATGGCAACTATAGCAGATGGCGTTGTATGCCTCAAGCGCCATCGCTACTTCCAAGTCGATGAGCGTTTGGCGGACACGCGCTGCTGCTAAGTAGCGATAGCGTGGTATTTTGACGCGCTACGCAGATAAGATTCTGTGTATAGGCTTTTCCCTAGTAGTGCATCGGTCCTCGTGAGCCACGGCCAGCGAGCTTGCATGGCAATATTCATCCATCTTAGGCTTGGCAGCCCCAATCCACCTGCCCATTTCGGCGTACACACCATATCCCATGCAACAGCACAGTTAACACCGTTTGCCTCAGCTCTTCGGCACCATAAGAAACCTCGGCAATTCTTATTCATTGCTGATATAGTTTTTGCAGGTAGGTCCAATGCCATCATAGCATGGATCGGCATTGCACATAGGACAGACTGCACCAGAGTTAGTCGCCCGCTCTTGGGCATCATCACTGCTCTCCATTTCGGTAGCTGATTCGCCATGTGATCCACCAAGAATTGTAACTACGTTGCGGTTTGCTTCCTTAGCGATAGGGGTAACCCAAGATACTTGATCGGGAATGATCCCAAGGGGCATTACAACTCATTGCATGCCATTGCAATCTCCTCCTCAGAGCACCTGATAGGTAGGGCCGCGGATTTGCTCATGTTAATTCTCAGCCCTGATGCTTCCCCAAAGATCTCAAACAGGGACTTGCATGCCTCAAGGTCCATTGGATTTGGCTTGATAAATAGCACCACGTCATCAGCGAAGATAGAGAGACGTTTCCTCATGCCAGCACGCGCCAAGGGGGACAGCAGACCTCTAGCCATAGCCACCTCGAACAACCTTTGAAGGGGCTCCATCGTTAGGATGAAAAGCATTGGAGAGATCGGGTCCCCCTGCCTCAGCCCTTTACAATTGTAGGTTCTTAGCAAGGGAACGCATTATCAAACGGTCAACGCATTATCATGGTTGACCGCTTGATTAGTTAACAACCAAAAGCCAATTGAATGTTTTAGTTCTCATGTTTTTCATAAGGTTATGATTATGTAGTATTTACCTCGAGCGCAGCGCCCCTCTAGGGCGCCTCCTCCTTGCGTTGCTGGGACTCCCAATTTCCTCCCTCCCTCCTCGCCACCACATGAGGCTGACGCTGGGTGAGCCCGCGGCGCAGCCAAGGACTGTGGCGGCAGGGCTTGCGCTGCTCCTCCCGATTTTGGGCTGAGAGCTCGGATCTGGGGCTGTGGCCCTCTGGCGAGGCCAGCCTCTCATGTGGTGAGGAGGGGCTGGCGGGTTGCATGTCACTGGATCTGGTGACCGACGGCTACCCTGCAGGTTGGGCCGGAGCTTTGTTGCCCCGATGGCCGATGACGCTGGATCTGGCGGTTGCATCTCGTCCCGACATGGTGCGTTCAACCTTGGCCGGATCTTGGCCATGCTTGTCTAGCCGGTCTTAGGGTTGTTGGCGGAGCGGGTGCTGGGGGCTTCAGATCAGGATAACTCCATGATCGTCTACGGCCGGCCGTGATGGCGACTATGCTCGGGGGCGCCAGTTTTCTTCTTGGAGACGTCTGCTGGTCAGATCTGTCCTACCTCTTCCCACCTCACTACTACTCGGGTGAAAACCCTAACTTCGGTGGGTGGCGCCGACGCTCAGGGCACCGTGTCCTTCTTGAAGGCGTCGTCATAAGAGCATTGTGGTGGTGGGAACCGTGTGGGCTCGTTGGCTGTAGAATATGGCGTGCCCTTCTCCCTGTAGTGGCATTTGCCTTTTGTTCGCGAGATAGGTAGCCTCGGGTTGATCCATGTATTCATGTTTTCAGACTCTATTGGATAATAATAAAGGCGGTTGTGTGCATGGGTTGATGCAGATGCCGGGGGTTATATTCCTTTTCGAAAAATGTAGTGTTAGCCCCTCCTTACTGATGAGCAGATGCATTGGCACATATTGGATGAAATGCTCAATTTGTATTAGACTGATCGGCATAGCCAATAGATCCTTGCATTGCAACTGGTGTTGTTCCTATTTCTTGATCACCAAACTCTCTTACTCAACATGCAGCAAGTGTACATGTACTTCCGTGGAAGTGGAAAATCCCAGGAGTTGAAACAACATGCAACACGTGGTGCCCTGAGCTCTGCGTTCTAATGAAGAAAACCAGCAGCCAGAGTTGTAGCCAGGGTAGTGAGTGGAAGGAGAGAGGATGTGTGCTGATTGGAAATGGTAGTCTTGCGCATCGCTGCACCGTGTGGATTTGGATCGCTGAAATCATACAGCTATATCTTTTTGCTCTTCTGTTAATACAAATATAAGGAGCCTTCTCGTGTGGATACTTTAAGGTGGTGTTGTTTCCATTCGTTGACATGGTTTTAGATGTGGTTGATAGCGAGGACCGACTAATATTCTTGGTGGAATATATTTGCATATGTTTGTGCGGGAGTAAATTAAAATTACCTGTTCATTTTGGTGGCAGTGTTGATGCAGCCTGCTATGTGTTTGTCAGCTAAGGCGATTCACTTGCTTGATCACGCAAGCATTTCTGATTTCCTTTCACCTTTGATTGGCCAGTGGCTACCTGTTGATTTCAGAACAGTTGGATCTTTTGTCATTCTTCGCCAAGACAGATCTAGCATGGTCGACCTAAGCTGCTGCATCCTTTGCCTTTTGTGGCATTAATCTTATGGTTTTGAGTTTCGTTATGGAGAAAAAGGTTCTTTCCCAAGCAAACGAAGTGTGAGCTTTACTCTAGCTGCGATCACCAAGTGGAACAAAAAGAAGTAATGATCGAGAGCGTCTTGTAAATTAATGGGTGAGGCGATCAATAGATGCAAATAATCGTATCTTCTCATGCTTAAGTCACATGATTCCATTTAACCGAGTGACATGGATAGAGCGCGCACGTTTTCGGCATCTTCATGTGTTGGAGACCTGGCCATGCTTAGCTTGAGCAGATCGATACCTGAGTGATGAAATCAACGGCTCAACACTGGAAAGTAAACTGTGCCGAACTGGCAACGTAGAGCCGCAATGTGATCTGTATCTGCTAGTTACACCAGTATTCAAAGCACTCTTTTGTTTACTCGTCTCCAACTCTAAATTTCGGATACATCCCATTCCCTGCCAGAACACGCTATGTGACCATTGGCGCATCCACCGTGCTCGCCAGGATCGCTCTCCTACACTCTGGCATTCTGCCCTAGCAACTAGACGCGATCTTGCTACATGGGGAAGCTAGATATGTATAGAAGAACATGGAGTGAAACGTTGTGTGTTGCAGGGCATCATTTTTTCACCAGACACCACATGCCATCAATCATTGTGGTCATTCAATTCTACCATAAATGGTACAGTTGCCAACACTTGTTGCGCTCATCACACATCTATATATGATCACGCCTAAAGCGAATACTGCTTCAAGCCATGACAAAGAAGCCACTATGAACTCAACCAGCAACAGGGACGTGTTGATTGATTTCCAGCTCAGTATAACAAACGAAAGATACATAGCGACACCGAACCCTCTGTGTAACTCAACAAAAAAGTTGAATTTTTAATTGATTATTGATGGGGTCAAATGGTGATCATCGAAAGTGCAAAGAGACCATTTGATTCGATTCCGGATGATTTGCTAATTCCAATTTTCATGGCTTCGCTCTACAACGATTATGTAATTAGTCGCTCTACAGCTTAGACGAGAACTAAAACGACGTTCTTGCTTGGTTGCTAGGCACTCGTGTTAATATCCCCTCTAGAGTGTCCTGCATAAACCTCTGGAAATGCAGGAAAATGCATGGAATATGACTGGTGCCCCCGAAAAAGTCCACGACCTGGCACATTCCTTCGAACGGAACCTCACGAGGGCAGGACAAGTTTCAAGGCCAATGGAGGAAGGGGCCCCGCACCCCCTTCACAAACCGATGCATCCCCGCACGTGCCTCCAAAAGGGGAGGCCCTATAGCTAGCTCACCTTGGGGTTGTTGCGTCGAGGTGGTAGAGGTGGCCAACAGTAAAAGGTGTCCGACGATGAGGTTATAAAGGCGGTGGTCGCCGCCGACGAGCTTGGGGGTCGGAGCGTGCGGTGAGAAGGGTCCGAGCGGCCTCGGGCGACGCCAGATCCGACAGGTTGGCTCGTGCGGTGACGGTCGGTGGGGTATAGACCGGGCGGTGGCGAGGAACCACATGGGGACGAGCGACGGCCTGCCAAGGCGACAATGCAGTGTGAGCGGCGGGTAGGGTTTGGGCAGTTTAAATACCTCTTAGATTGCTAAGTGCCTATCATCGGGGTCTTGGCAAACGTCGCCCATGGTCATGGGGCCCTCAGCTGCAAATGGCCGTGCCACGTGGCTCCTGTTTGCCAGGTGCTTTCCACTGGGTTCTCGGCATACTATGCATAAGCTGAGTTCCTTTCTGTTTGCCAAGTACGTCCAGCACGGGGCTCGGCAGTACTTCCCATGTGTCGTGTCCTGCTGTTTGTCGATATCCGCACTCGGCTTACCGAAAAAGGCTTTCGCCCCGCTTTATAAATAAAGCAAACCGCCACAAGACATACAGCCACAACAGGTTCACACACACGCACCCAAGTACCACAACAAAGTCATAAGGTTCTGCTGAGGGCACAGCTCAACAAGCCCAAAAGAAAGAGAAAAAACAAAGCCTGTCCACAGCAGGCAATCTAGTCAGGGTCCGGCGGAGGCGGCGGTGGCGGGGGCGACAGGCGGACGGCCATCAAGCGAAGATCGGCGATGAAGGCAGAGATGGCATCTCGATCCAGGGGGCGGCTAAGCGGCCGCCAAAGCTGCAGGAAACCCGAGAATTTGTAGAGAGCCTCAATAGCGCGACGAAGAGGAGTACGTTGGATCACAAGCTTATTGCGAACAGTCCAAAGAGTCCAGGCAAGGACCCCAACCTCCAGCCACCTAATGTGGCGAGAGGATGAAGGGGACGCTTGGAGTTCAGCAAATAAGTCCGGGAAATTTGTGTGGTTCCAACTCCCTTCGACAATCTCGCGAAAGCAGCTCCAGAGGAACCGGGCGGAGACGCAAGCGAAGAAGATGCGATTGGAGTCCTCGGGAACATCACAGAGGGGGCAGATACCAGTGCCCGGGCCATTCCGCTTGCGGACCTCCACACCGGATGGGATCCGTCCACGGATCCACTGCCACATGAAGATGCGGATCTTCAGTGGTACACGGACGGACCAAACCATCGAAAGGGGGGGAGCGGTGGAGGGGGCAATGGCCAAGTAAAGCGATTTGGTAGAGAACTGGCCCGACGGCTCCAAGTGCCAACGCACAAGGTCCTGATCCCCATCCACCAACGGCTCATGCAGTGCAACGCAGTCAAGCAACTCACGCCAGGCGGCGGATTCCGCCGGCCCAAATGGCCGACGGAAAGCGAGGCGCCCTAAGTCAAGAAGGGCCCTATCAACAGAGATAGAGAAGAGGATGGGGAAGCGAGCCGCAAAGGAAGAGTCGCCGGCCCAGCGATCAAACCAGAAGAGCGTCGAGAGGCCGGACCCCACCGAGATAGAGGTACCAATGCGAGCCTGAGGAGGAGCTGGACGAGGACTGCAGAATCGAGAGCCTCCGACTTGGCGGAAGGCAAGGGGCTGGCAGCAGTATTTATTTCGGATAATGTCCAGCTAGAGGCCACCATGACCTGCGTGATACGCCACAGCCACCGGGATAGGAGGGCAATATTCATCCGTTTAGAGCACATGATGCCCAATCCACCTGCTCTCTGGCTTGCGGATGTCGTGCCGGTGACCATGTGATACTACGCTTGCCATGCTCGCCAGCCCAAGAGAATCGGGACTGGATTTTGGCGATCTCCTTATGGAGAGATTCATGGAGGCTGTAGAAACTCATAAGAAATAAGAGGAGGCTGGAGAGGGAGGAGTTGATAAGGATAGTCCGGGCCGCCTTGGAGAGCCACCTCCTGCCAGGCTCACACTGGTGCGGAGCTTGGTCACGGAGGCGAAGGTCGGCGGCAGAGAGGCGCGAGTCACTGATGGGCGTCCCAAGGTAGGTAGTGGGGAACGAGCCCAGGCGGCAATTGAGTCTATTGGTAATGGCCACAGACTCAGCGGGGGAATATCCCATCACCATAACATCGCTCTTATCGAAGTTGATCTTGAGGCCCGACATCTGTTGGAAGCAAAGGAGGAGAAACTTGAGGTTGGTGATGTCCATCTCCGAGCCTTCGACCATGATGATCGTGTCATCGGCATACTAGAGAATGGAGATTCCCGAGCCCCCAGAGAGATGGGGGTAATACCTCGGATGTGGCCCGCGGCTTTAGTTGTTTTTACCGCGATTCGAGTCCATATCCGCACTCGGCTTACGTTGTTTTTACCGTGACCCCGTGTTCCAATACTCGGCAAATGGAAATGTACTCGGTAATGATGTTTCTTCTAGTAGTCTACAACGTAGTAAATGAACCCGGTAGTGTCTGCGGGGACATCAACCTTTCACCAAACATTACATGCAACTGTTGTGGCCATTAGTTCTACCACGAGTTGCCAACTTTTGTACTCACTCCATCAAGGTCAGTAAGTCATCTTAGATTGTGCACCGTGACCAAAGAGGAGGGAAAAACGAGAGACCTTAATGTTTATTTGCTAATAACATTGCATGCAATAAACTAACCACTGCATGTCGTGTTTGGTAGTCTCAAGTCATTAAAAGCATGCACACCCCTCATCTCTTATTGGTTGATATGTCAAGAAACAAGAAATAAGGTACAAGTTAATGCACCGCGCCTAAGTGTTTTGAGATTATTTTGTTTTCGTAAGATGACTTACACATCTAGACGGAGGGAGTAGCATTCATTGCACATTTATATACATATGACTATATATGAGCAACCCTAAAACGATATATTGCTACAAACCATGACAAAGAAGCCATCGCAAACCAACAATGAAAATTAAATTCTGGCCCTCCCGCGCCCCTGGTCCCTGGACGAACACCAAAACAATTTACGCTCCTGGTCCCTGGACGTTAGCTCGCGGTGCCCACTGTCCCAGACAGCAACACGTACTTACGCCAACACCAAGGACCAAGCCTCTCCCGGTTTTACTTTGCTCCATCGAATCCGCTGCGAGCAGATGGCAATGGAAGCAGCGGCTGCCGGCGCCGGCGGGCTGGAGGTGGTGGTGTTCCCGTGGCTGGCGTTCGGCCACATGATCCCGTTCCTGGAGCTCTCCAAGCGCCTCGCGGCCAGGGGCCACGCCGTGGCCTTCGTGTCCACGCCCAGGAATCTGGCCAGGCTCCCGCCCGTGCCGGCCGGCCTGTCCGCCCGCCTCCGGTTCGCGCCGCTGCCGCTGCCGGCCGTGGAGGGGCTGCCGGAGGGCGCCGAGGCCACGTCTGACCTGCCGCCCGACAAGGTCGGGCTCCTCAAGAAGGCCATGGACGGCCTCGCCGACCCACTCGCGGCGTTCCTCGCCGCCGGAAGGAGGCCCGACTGGATCGTCCACGACTTCTGCCACCACTGGGTCCCGCCCATCGCCGACCAGCTCGAGGTGTGATCCGCCACGTTCCTCGTCTTCCAGGCCGCCTTCTTGGTCTTCGTGGGGCCGCGGTGGGCAAACGCCGCACACCCGCGCACGGAGCCGGAGCACTTCGCCGAGCCACCCAGGTGGATTCCCTTCCCGTCCATCACCTTCTTCCACCGCCACGAAGCCCAGTGGATCACCGACGCCTTCGGTACCAACGCATCTGGCGTGTCCGACATGGACCGCTGGTGGCAGGTCTTGGAGCGCAGCCGCCTCACCATACACCGGAGCTGCGAGGAATTGGAGCCCCGGATGTTCGGCCTCCTATCCGATCTCTTCCGGAAGCCCGCCGTCCCCGCCGGAATCCTTCTACCAGGGGCGCCCGACGACGGTGACAAAGACCACCGGCAGAGCAGCTCAGGCGACGTCGCCCGTCCACAGGTCCTACGATGGCTGGACGACCAGCCTCCCAAGTCGGTCATCTACGTTGCGCTGGGAAGCGAGGCGCCGCTGACGCCAGAGAACGCCCATGAACTCGCGCTCGGCCTGGAGCTCGCCGGCGTGCGCTTCCTCTGGGCGCTACGCAAGCCGGTGGGCACCAGCAACGGCGACGCGCTTCTGTTGCCGGCCGGGTTCGAGGAGCGGACGCGGGACCGCGGGGTGGTTTGCACGGGGTGGGTGCCGCAGGTGGAGGCGCTGGCGCACTGCGCCACGGGCGCGTTCCTGACGCACTGTGGCTGGGGCTCCACCATCGAGAGCCTCTCCTACGGGATCCCGCTGGTGATGCTCCCGTTCGTTGTCGACCAGCCCCTGATCGCGCGGGCGATGGCAGAGAGAGGGATCGGCGTGGAGGTAGCGAGAGACGAGAAGGACGGTTCGTTTGACTGGGACGGCGTCGCGGTGGCGGTGCGGCGCGTCATGGTGGAGGAGCAGGGCAAGGTGTTGGCGACCAACGCCAAGAAGCTGCAGGAGGTTCTAGTGGACCAGGGACGCCAGGAGCACTACATCGATGAGGTCCAGGAGCATCTGAGACGCTTCAAAGACGTCTAATATAGTGTCATGCATGTGGACTTGCGTGTTGTGAACCAAGAAATTGATTTGATCGCCGTTTGTTTTTGTTGCATCGATGAATATATGCAAGCATAGTGTATGATGTTTGTATCATTGATAAGGTTTACTTCACTAGCGTAATAATGCAACCAGCAAATTAAGCCACCTCTTATTTTGTCAAAACTACTTCTATCAACTATTTTTGAAGTCACAGGACTCCATTTAGGATTACATGAACAGAATGCATTTATTTTCCATTCTATCTTTACAAGTGTCGGAGACCGGGCTATGCTTAGCTCGACCAATCGGAATGTACCTGGGTGATGAAATATGCAGCTCAACACTATAGGATGAAATGCATCGAATTGACAACATAGAGTCACGTTGTGCTATGTTCTTCCTAGTTCTACTGCTCTTCTAAGGATTCTTTTTCAAACTTGTCTCCGACTCAAATTTGCAATACATCCCATTCCCTACTAGATCATGCTATGTGACCGCCGATGCCAATCACCGCGCTCGACATTGTTGCTCTCATCCTAAACTATGGCATTCTTCCCTAGCAACTGAGCCTGATCCCGCTACACGTGGAAGCTATTAGGTACTTGTAGAAGATCAGCAAGTGAAACTGCGACGTGTGGCCATGACATCAATTTTTTCACCAAACATCACATGGCAATTTTTGTGGCCATTAGTTTACCTTGAGTGGTGTACTTGGCAATGTTTGTAGCATTTATTGCACACACACATATGAGCAACCCCAAAGCAAATAGTGCTAGCGAATCGTGACAAACAACCTATCACAAACTCAACCAACAATGAGAAACTTCTTAGTGTTGATTGATTTCAAATTCGGATATCAAAAGAAATATAGATTGCGCCCCAAACCCTTTGCGTAATTAACAGGAAAATGAATACAAAAGACTGATTTGTTAGTTAATAAGTGATGGTGAAGTTGCGATCCAAAAGTGCGAAAAGACTACTTGGTTTGATTTTGAATTGTCTGCTAATTTAGTTTCTTCATGGCCTTGCTACGTAACGGGTAGTATGTATCTCTTTTTTTTTGTGACGATGAATGTGTAGTATGTATCTCTACTAGGCTTGTGAGACAACTCATTAAGATGGCCAAACAAAAAGCAAAACAATGTTCTGGCTTTTTCACTAGCCACTCAAGTTAACATCCACTCTGTTAAGCTTAGCATGGAATTCAAGATTTATGCATAATAGTTAAGGTTTAACATAAAGTGACAATCCTGCCTCTTGTTGACTCATTGAGATGACACATTTAAAGTAATCCTAGTTATTTCCAGGACGGTCTGGGTTTCAAAAAGCCCGATGTCAAAATCCAAGCACGAGCCCAATCCGGGCCAGCCGGCAGCCCGACAAAATGCCTATTTTTCATATTTTAACATAATAATATTGCTACTTTTGGGGATTAATACTAAAATACTATACCTATATTTATATAGAAGCCTAGAAATCATGTTTCGTCGAGCTTTTCTTGGGCTTCGGGTAGCGGGCTGCGGGCTGGTAAGTGAGGTCTGAGCCTGGCCAAGATGTAGGGCTTCGCGCCAGGCTACCCATGACCAGGTATAATTTAAAGAAATATCTCGGGATGTCATATTATAGGGATGGACATACACAATAAAAGCAACCAATAGATGGTGTTGATATAGGGAAACTTGTCTTAGGTTGTAACTGCAATAATTTCAACAAAATGTGGGTTAAGTGACCCAAAAAGTAATGTCACTGAATTCGTATTTAGAATAAAGTTTATATTTCAATTTTATGAATATAATTCATTTATTATTGGCCAAATTCATGGTCAAAGTTGAATCATAAAATGTATGGACACTTTATGATCTAGAAAGAACAGAGTAGTAAGGAATTCACTCATGGTCGTCGAAGAAAAGGAAATCACTCAAGGACGACAAGAATATGATAGGAGATGGTGTGAGTTATCTCTAGAAAGCATATAAAGTCATGGAAGCGACCTTCTATTGGACGGGGCATTGGCTCCCATTTTTCTGAAATGATTCAAAAATCATATTTCCAAGTTTGAAAAAAAAAAAAAAACTACGTAAACTAATACATATTGATGAAGGATTTTTGAATTTTCATTTAAAAATATTATGGCTTGCAAGCCGCAGAAAAAAAATCCCGGCTCAACAATAAAAATATTTGCCCATTTTCATTTATGTATTTGTTTTTTTGTCTACACCACATATGAAATATATTGTTATGAATTTTTTCTTGAACGTGTTATATTTGTATCTGTGTGTGTACAATTTTTTGATTTTTTTTGCGCTGTGGAAATACATTTTTATAAGTCCACCAATGCACTCGTCCACCAAAGGGCATTTCGCAGAACATCACTTATACTATTGCAAGTAAATAGATGCCTAAAATGTAGTCTATTTTTGAATGGAGTAATTGCAAAGTAAAACATATTTTACTTATCTTAATTTAATATTACATGGTTTTCCTTTATATTGTTGGAGTACATTGATGTCATCGCAATACTTAAAACTCTCATTGACTGTTGAACTAACTTTTGGTTAATATAACAAAAAATTTGTTCTACTTTCCTGGGAAAGAAAGGCGCCTCGGAAAAACACGATTTATAAACAACCAAAGACCGCAAGGCAACGATTAGATGTTAATAACGGCATGTTCTCATGCTTAAGTCACACGAGTCCATTTAAGATAACAGGGACAAAATACATATATTTTTCATTCTATCCTTACCAGCTTCGAAGACCAAGCCATGCTTAGCTCGACCAATTGGTATGTACCTGAGTGATGAAATATGCGGCTCAACACTCTAGGATGAAATGCATCGAATTGACAACATAGCACCACGCTGGGCTGTGTTCTTGGCAGATCTACTTCTCTTTTGAGGAATCTTTTTTCATACTTGTATACGACACAAATTTCCAATACATCCCGTTCCCACCTAGATCATGCTATGTGACTGCCGATGTTAATCAACATGGTCCTCATTGTTGCTCTCATCGTGAATTTTGGCATTCTCCCCTAGCAACTAAGCCAGATCCTATTGCATGGGGAAGCTAGTAGATATGTATAGAAGATCAACGATTGAAACTATGTTTTGTGGCCAGGGCATCAATTTTTCACCAAACATCACATGCCAATTGTTGTGGCCATTTAGTTTACTGTGTGTGCCATGCTTGCCAATGTTTGTATCATTTATTGCACATATGCATACGAGCAACCCCAAGTGAATAATCCCAACAAATCATGACAAAGAACCTCTCACAAACTCAACCAACAATGAGAAACTTCTTAGTGTTGATTGATTTCCAACTCGGATAGCAAAAGAAATATAGATCGTGCACCAAATCCTTTGTGTAACTTAAACGAAACACGAATACAAAAGACTAATTTGTTAGTTAATTAGTGATGGTGAAATTGCGATTCAGAAGTGCTGAAAAGATTATTTGGCTCGATCATGGATTATTTGCTAATTTCAGTTATTCATGCCCTTGCTATGTAACGAATGTGGAGTAAGTAAGATGACTAGAAAAAAAAAGCAAAATGTATGGTCAAAATTCTTATTCAGAATAAAATTTATATTTCAATTTTATGACAATAATTCATTTATTATTGGCCTAATTAATGGTCAAAGTTGAATCTAAAATGTATGGACACTTTATAATCTAGAAAGAAGGGAGTAGTAAGGAACTCAGTCATGGTCGTCGAAAAAAAGGAAATCACTCAAGGAGGATAAGAATATGTCAGTTATCTCTAGAAAGCGTAGAACGTCACGGAAGCGATCTTTTGGTAGACGGGGCCTTGGCTCCCTTTTTTTGAAATGATTCAAAAATCATATTTCCAAGTTTCAAAAAATTTAAAGACTATGAAAACCTATACATATTCATGAAGGATTTAGGAATTTTCATTTAAAAATATTATGATTTGCAAGCTGCACAGAAAAACCCCGGCCCAACAATAAAAAGAAGATTCTTCCATTTTCATTTATGTATTTGTTTTTTTGTCTACGCCATGTATGAAAGTATAATGTTATGATTTTTTTTCTTGAACGTGTTATATGTGTATTTGTGTGTGTACAATTTTTATTTATTTTTTTTGCATTGTGGAAATTTTTTTTAAGTCCACCAATGCACCCGTCCACCAAAGGGCATTTCCTAGAACGTCACTTACTATTGCAAGTAAATAGATGCCTAAAATGTAGTCTATTTTTGAATGGAGTAGTTGCAGAGTAAAACATATTTTCCTTACTTATCTTAATTTACCATTACGTGGTTTTCCTTTATACGGTTAAGCTCGACCAATTGGTATGTACCTTAGTGATGAAATATGCGGCTCAACACTCTAGGATGAAATGCATCGAATTGACAACATAGCGCCACGCCGGGCTGTGTTCTTGGTAGATCTACTTCTCTTCTGAGGAATCTTTTTTCATACTTGTATCCGACTCAAATTTCCAATACATCTCGTTCCCACCTAAATCCTGCTATGTGACTACCGATGTTAATCAACATGGTCCTCATTGTTGCTGTCATCGTAAATTTTGGCATTCTCCCCTAGCAGCTAAGCCAGATCCTATTGCATGGGGAAGCTGGTAGATATGTATAGAAGTTCAGCGAGTGAAACTATGTTCTGTGGCCAGGGCATTAATTTTTCACCAAACATCACATGCCAATTGTTGCGGCCATTTAGTTTACTGTGTGTGCCATGCATGCCAATGTTTGTACCATTTATTGCACATATGCATACGAGCAACACCAAAGTGAATAATCCCAACAAATCATGAGAAATAACCTCTCAGAAACTCAACCAACAATGAGAAACTTCTTAGTGTTGATTGATTTCCAACTCGGATAGCAAAAAAAATATAGCTCGTGCACCAAACCCTTTGTGTAACTTAAATGAAACACGAATACAAAAGACTGATTTGTTAGTTAATTAGTGATGGTGAAATTGCGACTCAGAAGTGCTGAAAAGATTATTTTGCTTGATCATGGATTATTTGCTAATTTCAATTATTGATGGCCTTGCTATGTAAAGAATGTGGAGCAAGTAAGATGACTAGAAAAAAGCAAAATGTATGGTCAAAATTCATATTCAGAATAAAGTTTATATTTCAATTTCATGACAATAATTCATTTATTATTGGCCTAATTAATGGTCAAAGTTGAATCTTAAAATGTATGGACACTTTATAATCTAGAAAGAAGGGAGTAGTAAGGAACTCAGTCATGGTCGTCGAAAAAAAGGAAATCACTCAAGGAGGATAAGAATATGATAGGAGATGATGTGAGTTATCTCTAGAAAGCGTAGAATGTCATGGAAGCGATCTTTTGGTAGACGGGGCATTTGCTCCTGTTTTTTTTTTGAAATGATTCAAAAATCATATTTCCAAGTTTCAAAAAATTAAAAAACTATGAAAACTTATACATATTCATGAAGGATTTAGGAATTTTCATTTAAGAATATTTTGATTTGCAGGATGCACAAAAAAATCCCGGCGCAACAATAAAAAGAAGATTGTTCCATTTTCATTTCTGTATTTGTTTTTTGTCTACGCCATGTATGAAAGTATAATGTTATGAATTTTTTTCTTGAACGTGTTATATGTGTATTTGTGTGTGTAGAATTTTTTTTTTTTTGCGTTGTGGAAGTATGTTTTTTAAGTCCACCAAAGGGCATTTCCTACAACGTCACTTACTATTGCAAGTAAATAGATGCCTAAAATGGTGTCTATTTTGAATGGAGTAGTTGCAAAGTAAAACATATTTTCCTTACTTGTCTTAATTTACTATTACATGGTTTTCCTTTATTGTCAGTGAAGAGGTTAAAGATCATGCACTCCTCATGCTTGAGACATGTGAGCTGATGTCTTCAGAACCCATCACCTCTGAACAAGTACTGCTGAATGAAGAGAAAGTGGTGCCTAAACTGATGGGTAGCCACGACATTGCTTGGTATCTGGACACCGGGGCTAGTAACCATATGACTGGTAATCCACAGAAGTTTGCTGATTTGGATGAAACAGTGAAAGGAAGAGTGAGGTTTGGTGATGGATCTGCGGTGGACATTTGTGGGCGTGGCTCGGTTCTAATGGAATGCCTCACTGGTGAGCACTGGGTGTTGACTGATGTTTATTTCATTCCACGGTTAAGAAACAACATCATTAGCTTGGGGCAGCTAGATGAAAATGGATGTAGATATGCTACCGAGAATGGGGTGATGACTGTTTGGGACATACAAAGGAATGTACTGGCCCGGGTGCAACGTACTCAAAATCGGATGTATATTCTGAACATTCAGCAGGCTGCACCTATATGTCTGCTTGCTCATGCGAAAGAAGATGCATGGTTATGGCGCATGCGATTTGGACATGTGAATTTCAGGTCCCTGAGAGCTCTTGTCGGAGATGGAATGGTCGAAGGAATGCCTCAGATAGACCAGGTGGATCAGATATGTGATGGCTGCATGATCGTTAAGCAGCGTCGCCTTCCCTTCCCAGTGCATGCATCATTTCGAGCAACACAGCAGCTCGAGCTGATACATGGTGATCTGTGTGGCCCAATCTCGCCAGAAATGCCAGGAGGGAAGAGGTACTTTTTACTCTTGGTGGATGACTACTCTCGGTATATGTGGATTGCCTTGTTGCGCAACAAAGATGAAGCTTTGGGTGCAGTAAAGAAAATTCAGAGAGCTGCTGAGACAGAACGTAATCTAAAGCTGAAAGCTATCCGGACTGACGGAGGTGGGGAATTCACATCTAGGGAATTTGCAGAGCATTGCGACGAACATGGCATCAAGCACTTCCTCACTGCACCGTATACACCACAACAAAATGGTGTTGTTGAGAGAAGGAATCAAACTGTTGTTGGCATGGCAAGGAGTTTGATCAAAAGTATGGGAGTGCCTGCAAGATTTTGGGGAGAGGCAGTGGTTACTGCAGTCTATCTTCTCAATAGGTCACCAACAAAAAGTGTCAAAGGGATGACACCTTATCAGGCTTGGCATGAGCGGAAGCCTACAGTCCAGCACCTCCGCACATTTGGGTGTGTAGCACATGTGAAGTCCATTGGGCCGGGGCAGAACAAGTTGTCAGATAGGAGCAAGCAAATGGTTTTTATTGGCTATGAGACCGGATCGAAAGCCTATCGTATGTTTGATCCTGAAGGTAAGAAGTTGATCATTACACGCGATGCGGTGTTCGAGGATGATCGGTGTTGGGACTGGAGCTCACCGGGATCCACTGAAAATGGTGATGGAGCATCATTTGTTGTCAGCTATCCTAATCGGGGAGAACAAGAGGAAGCAGCAGCAGTCGTGACTGAAAATCTTGCCAAGGCAGGGAAGAGTGTTGCCAAGGCAGCCGAACCGGAAACTCCTGCCATGGCTAGGAAAACACCCGATTCTGTTACCATAGCAGCACCTAAGAAAGGCAGCAGAACCCGACAAGCAAATGATGGGGCGATCATCCCATGTGAGCTAGAGGACCCACTATCGACTCCAGGTCAAATGTCCGCAATGCTTGACACACCATACAGTGAGCCATCGCAGGGGCCTCGAGGGAAGCGCCTGCTCGAGGAGATCTATGAAGAAACTGTAGAGATCAACGAGGCCGAGGCTGGTTTGTGTTTGTTTGGATTGGAGGAGCCCACAAACCACATTGAGGCTATAAGAGAGTCATGTTGGCAGAAAGCAATGAAAGAAGAGCTGACATCGATTGGGCAGAACCAAACCTGGGAACTAGTTGATCTACCAAGTGGACACCGACCGATTGGATTGAAGTGGGTGTACAAGATTAAAACGGACCCGAGTGGGGAAATTGTCAAATACAAGGCGAGGCTAGTTGCAAAAGGGTATGTGCAGCGGCAGGGCATCGATTTCGATGAAGTTTATGCTCCTGTTGCCCGCCTTGAGTCTGTACGTTTGCTCATTGCGCTTGCAGCTCAATTCTGCTGGAAGATTCACCAAATGGATGTGAAATCAGTGTTCCTCAACGGGGACTTGAGTGAGGAGGTGTATGTTAGCCAACCCCCGGGCCACGAGATAGAAGGAAAGAGCAGCAAGGTTTACAGACTGAGAAAAGCACTATATGGTCTCCACCAAGCTCCCAGGGCTTCGAACTCCAAGCCGGACTCAACACTGCTGGAATTAGGCTTTGAGAAGTGCCCTTCTGAATATGGTCTGTACAAGAAAAAGGCAAGAGATTCTGTTCTGATCGTTGGAGTATATGTGGATGATCTGGTTATAACCGGTGGTAGCAGTCAAGCTATTGCGGATTTCAAACAGCAAATGAAGTCAAAATTTAGCATGACTGATCTGGGGCTGATGTCTCACTATCTAGGCATTGAAGTGAAACAAGGAGAGGAAGCGATCACTCTTTGCCAATCTGGGTACGCAGCCCATATACTTGACAGAATGGGGATGTCAAACTGCCATCCAACACACACTCCAATGGAACCTAGGCTGAAACTAAGCAAAGAAAGTAAGGCAGAAGAAGTTGACTCGACTGAATATCGAAGTGTGGTGGGAGGCCTGAGGTATTTGCTGCACACAAGGCCTGATCTTAGCTTCTCTGTTGGCCATGTCAGCAGGTTCATGGAGAGACCTACCAAGGAACATATGACAACAGTGAAACACATTCTCAGGTATGTAAAAGGGACTTTTAATCTTGGGTGCAGCTATAAAAGGGTCACAAGCAAACCAGAGTTGTTAGGATATTGTGACAGTGATCATGGAGGCGATGTCGACGATCGTAAAAGTACCACTGGAGTGTTGTACTACTTGATCCTTGCCCGTGTCTGGACATCTCGAAAACAGAAAATTGTGGCACAATCTTCATGTGAAGCCGAGTATGTGGCTGCTGCTGCAGCAGCCTGTCAAGGGGTATGGTTGGCAAGGCTGATTAAGGAATTGTTGGGCTATGATGGTGACAAGTTCACAATCTGTATAGATAACCAGTCAGCAATTCAGTTATGCAAGAATCCTGTGTTTCATGAGAGAACCAAACACATTGACGTGCGCTATCATTTTGTCAAAAATTGTGTTGAAGAGGGCAAGATAGAAGTGGAGCATGTCCGAACTGATGAGCAACATGAAGACATCTTGACGAAGCCATTGGCTAGGCTTCGTTTTCAGTCATTGAAAGGCAAGATCGGTATGCAGGAGGTGGGTTCAGGACATCAAGTTTAAGGAGGTGAAATATTGTGTTAATCTTACTGAACCTGAACCTGTTTCGTTTTTGAACTTTCTGAAAATAAACCCAGAAGCACGTTGTGTTCGTGCTGCGGCTGAGTAGGACTAGTGGTTATTTTTCCTTGTCAGTCATGTAATCGTTGGCCACGATCTCGTCCGTGGGATGGCGCGGGTAAAATGGATCCAGGCCGGCTTGTTAGGATCAGAAGGAATAAAAGGAAAATGAAAAACGCTTGATCGATTCTGGCGTCATAAAAACTCCTCTGTCTCGCTGTGGTTCAGAGTTCTGTTTCTAGTGTTCTTCCACCTCGCGCGTGTGTGTGATCTTGGGTTCAGTTCCTACAAAAAGTACTAGGTTTGTAGGCAGTATGGACTAAATCTGATCATCTTTCAAGTTGTTGGCCTAAAGCATGCATTCAGTTTGAGTTAGTGGACTAACGACGCAACAATTCACTCGCATATAAATACATCAGTTTGTAGCCTAGTAATGCGAGTGTCATGTAAATTAAGCGGTGAAGCAGCCAATAATTGTGTGTCCTTGTGTTTTTTAGCGAGATGATTCCATGTAGGATAACAAGGAGACAATGTACACATTTTTTTGTTCCATCTTTATGAGTGTCGGAGACTCATGCTTAGCTCGACCAACTATATGTTGCCTGATGATGAAATCTATGGCTGCTCAACTCTCTAGGATGAAATGCACCAAATTACCAACACTGAGCCGCAAGATGCACATTTCTTGCTAGTTTGATCTTTGATGGATTCTCTCTTTATACTTGTCTCTCAATGAAATTACCAACACATTTCATTCCCTCCTAGATTATGCTATGTGACTGCCAAGTACCATTCACCATGCTCATCATTGTTTCCCTCCTCTTTTACTTTGGCATTCTCCTGTGGGAAGAAAACATGCTATTGTTAATGGGAAGCTGGTAGAAATGTATAGATGACCAGCAAGTGAAATATCTTTTATGGCCAGGGCATCAATTGTTCACCAAGCATCACATGCCAACTGTTGTGCCCATTTAGTTCTACCACGAGTGGTGTAGGTTCCAATGTTTGTAGCATTCATTACACATCTATATATGAGCAACTCTAAAGATAATACTGCTAAAAACGATGAGAAAGAAGCCATCACCAACTCAGCCAGTCTTGTCCACCTTTGTGCCTCCGTTATGGGTGTGGACAAGCTTGCCATGGGTAGTCGCAGGGGAGAGCAGTGCAGAGAATCACTACAGGAAAAACATTGTATGCCTAGTATATAGTCGTATGCCGAGTGCAAATTATCATCGTGTATTTGGCCTTCGTCGAGTATTTCCGATACTCGGCGTAGTATGTTATTTCTTTAGTGAATGGATACACATGTGTCGGACCCGTCAAATATGTGAGATAATGTACCGAAGCGTCTCAACCTCAAAACAGGAGGCCTGCAGGGTTTATATTGATTCGGTTGGGGTGCACCTCCCAATAGTGCATACATGCATCGTAACAGAGAGGAGATACAATCAAGATACGAGAGAAGAGATAGAAAGACAAACGAATACATTGGTAAGATAAATCTATCTCTAACTACCTATGCGTGTTACACAAGATAATGTTTAACACTCCCCCTAATCACAACTGCACAAGTTGAGATTACGCTTAAACTCTTCAAAGCTTCTTGTAGGAAGTGCCTTTGTGAACCCATCTGCAATTTGATCCTTGGAAGGTATGAATCTGATCTCCAATTCTTTGTTTGCAACTCTTTCTCTGACAAAATGGAAATCTATCTCAATGTGTTTAGTTCTTGCATGAAAAACTTGATTAGCAGAAAGATAGGTTGCACCAAGGTTGTCACACCAAAGGATAGGCGTCTGAGTATGTGATATTCCAAGTTCACTTAGCAAAGCTTGTACCCAAATAATCTCAGCTGTAGCATTAGCTAATGCATTATACTCTGCCTTAGTACTGGACCTGGAAACAGTAGCTTGTTTCTTTGCACACCATGAAATTAAAGTAGGTCCATAAAAGATAGCAAATCCCCCTGTTGAGAGTCTATCATCCACACAACCAGCCCAATCCGCATCAGAGAAGGCAATGATGCGAAGAGAGGAGGATTTATTTATAGCTAGACCAATGTTTGCTATATTTTTTACATACCTCAAGATGCGCTTTGCTGCTTTCCAATGGACTGTAGTGGGTGCATGCAAAAACTGGCAAACTTTATTGACTGCAAAGGAAATGTCAGGTCGAGTAAGAGTCAAGTACTGTAATGCTTCAACTATACTCTTGTAGTTGGTGCTGTCTTCCTGATCCAAAAGTGATCCTTCTGTCAAGGATAGCTGTTCTGAGCTGGACAAGGGAGTTGGAGAAGGTTTACAATTTTGCATACCAACTCTTCCTAACAGATCAGTCACATACTTTCCTGTGATAAGTGAATGCCATGTTCAGTTTTCTTGACTTCTATGCCTAAGAAGTAATGCAAATCTCCCAGATTATTCAAAGCAAAATCTGCCCTAAGATATTTTAACAGTGATGTTATTGCTTCACTGGATGAACTAGTCACAATAATATCATCAACGTAAATGAGAACAAAAATGATAGTCTGAAACTTGTTGTAAATGAACAGAGAAGTGTCAGACTTGGATGGAAGAAAACCAAGCTTTTGCAGTTTCATACTCAGCCCAGAGTACCATGCTCGAGGTGCTTGCTTGAGCCCATACAAAGCCTTGTCAAGTTTGCAGACATGAAAAGGCACATTTTTGTCCTCAAACCCAGAAGTTTGTTTCATGTAGACCTCCTCTTCCAGAACACCATGAAGGAACGCGTTCTGCACATCTAGCTGTCTGAGACTCCACCCCCTGGAAACAGCATCGGAGAGTGAAAGATGAATAGATGCAGCTTTAAGAACAGGACTAAAAGTATCTTCATAGTCAATACCATAGCGCTGTTTAAATCCTTTTGCTACCAAACGTGCTTTGAACCGATCAATTTGACCATCTGACTTTCTCTTAATTCTATAGGCCCATTTGCAATCAGTTAAATTGATACCTTCACGACGAGGAACTAAGTGCCATGTCTTATTGCGTTGCAAAGCAGAAAATTCATCCTCCATTGCTTTTTTCCAGCGAGTATCACCAAGAGCTTCTTCCAGAGTCTTGTGTTCACTAGATTCACCTATCAAACAAGTCAATCCATATTTTGCAATATTTCTGTAATTAATTCTGGAGGTAACCCCCTGTTTAAGCCTTGTTTGTGGTGGTGTAGGAGTGGACACATGAGAGGCAACTACAGGAGATCCGGGCGACTGCAGCAACGAATCCTCTGCAGCGTGGGATACCGAAGCAGATTCGGGAGCAGCAGCGCACGATCCAACCGCGTCAGCGGCGCGCTATCCAACCGTGTTGCGGGAACCGAGTGCCGGTCGGGCCTCGGGAACAGGCCGGTTGGCTGGTGCAGGCCCGCGCCAATGAGGCGCGGTGGGTGGAGTAGTGGCGGGCCTAGCAGCGCTTGTGGCTGGCCTAGTAGTGCCTGGCGAGGGAGACGTGGCGCACTTAGACCGAGCAGCCCGGCGCGCGCACTAGTGCAGAACCGTGCTATAGCACCGGTTCGTAAGGGATTTTAGTGCCGGTTTTGTAACCGGCACTAAAGGGTGGGGACTAAAGCCCCCCCCTTTAGTACCGGTTCGGCACGAACCGCCACTAAAGTACCACCACGTGGCACAAGCCAAGGGCGGGTGCGGGGAGACCTATAGTACCGGTTGGTAACTCCAACCGGTACTAAATGTTCGGGGGGTTTTGGTTTTAATTCAGAGATTGTTTTTACATTATAATGAGTTGTTAAATCATTAGGTGAAAGTACTGCAGATTAGTTTCAACTGGATGCATCACTACAGGAATCAGCTACTTGCCATCAGCCACGGCGGACGGCAAAGGCATGGATGGCGGACGGCAAAGGTCTTTGCCGTCCGCCGCGGACGGCAAAAGTGGACGGCAACGTACGGGACGGCAAAGAGCTACATTGCCGTCCACTTCGGGCGGCTAACGACAAAGGGTCCTTTGCCATTAGCTGCCGACGGCAAAGAATACTGACGGCAATAATTGCACTATTACTCCGTTAGGTGGTTAACGGCAAGCCTTTGCCATCGGCCGCCGACGGCAAACATCGGAAGGCCTTTGCCGTCCGCCGCTATAGGCAAAGTTTTTTTTCTTTTTGCCGTCAGCCACTGTTGGCAAACTGACCAAATAGGTCAGCCTCCCAGGAAGCACAGTTGCCTGCCACGTGGCCTCTTTGCCGTCCGCTGGTGATGGCAAAGAGCCCTTTGCCATCGGTGGCAGACGGCAAAGAGCCTGCATATTGGCTCTTTTTCGGGTTTTTTAAATCCAACAATTTTCATAGCAAATATATATGACATATATAGATATATTTCATAGAGCTATTTAACAGCACATAAGTTTCATCGTACATACATATATAGTTCCATCCACTCATACATAGCAAGTTCCATCAAGATAGCAAAGTTGCACATACATATTACAATGCAAAGTTTCATCAAGATAGCAAGTTCCATCGTAGCAAGCTAGAAGAATACTAGAAGAGAATGAAATAAAAAACAAGCACTCCATCATAGCAAGCTAGCTTCCGAGAAGTGAATGAAATCTGCAAAATGGCAAATAAGAAAGTTAGGAAAAGGTGACTAGAAGAAGAAGACTAGAAGAAGAAGCACACCATCGTTTGTGAGGTAACTTAGGTGAAATGGATCGTTTATGAGCTAACTTAGGTAAAATGCATCATTTTAGAGCTAATGTAGGTAAAATGGATCGTTTATGAGCTAACTAAGCTAATTATGCCGTTTGTTTACATAAGTAAGGTAAGTACATGTCATTATTGAGCAAACCTAGTAAACTAAGCATATTATAACTAACTTAGGTCATTTTGGAGGAAACAAAGCTAAGTATAGATCGTTTTAGAGCTAACTTAGGTAAAATGGCTGGTTTTGGAGGTCAGTAAGCTTATTAAGTTATTTTGCAGGAAAAGAAGCTAACTCTAGGTCATTAAGGTAAGCATATTGGATGAAATAAAGCTAAGTCTAGGTCTTTATGCATTTGTTAAGCAAAAAACTAGAGAAACTTACCTTGATCATGGAGGTGTGGGAGCGGGCTGGCTCAGGCCAGTAGCTGGAGAAGGATCGTGATATGCTTGTGTGGAGTAACGCTGCACCAAAGATCATTTCCAATGTTTCGTTAGCATGATGACACTCAAATGTTAAGACTAGCAAGTAACGTCCATTCAAATTAAACTCACCGTGGTCTCAGGAGCAATCTCTAGATCAATGGCTATGGAGCCACGGGACCTCCCGCCACTAGATATCATCACCTGCTCTGGATTGTAGGGGATCTAGCTCGGGTTAAACTCCTCCCCTTTCCTCGCCTTCCCCTTGACTTGCTTGTAAGAGGCAGTGTGGGCCATGGCATACAGGTCGTACCCCTCTGGCACCTTATCCATCTTATTGTAGCATGCCTGAAAGAGAGAAACAAAGTAAATTAGTAATTAAAGGGCTCAAGCTAGCATGATGAATGAATTGAATTAATAATGAAGCAAACCACATTACCCAATTCCGCCCGAACTGATATAAGCTGGAGCTACCTTGATGGTGTGGCACACCTTCAATTTGGGCACGTTTGTCCTTGGCCTCAGTCGGCTCCCCTTCCATCTTTCAACACTTGCCATGACAAAGACTAAACGAAATTAGTACAACATAAAAAAAATACCGACATGAATAATAATATGTATATCCCTTAAGTGTATCATCATCAAGTACAACATAAAAAAATTGAATACCTGACACTACTAATAATCTTGATCAGTATCATCAATAAATGCATAATCATCATCATCACTATAATCAATGACGGGCTCATAGGGTTCAGTGGCGTCAACATGTGGAAGACCACCTTTACGTAATCGGTCAAGCATTGAGAGGTCGTCCGCAGCAGTAACCTCTTCTTGTTCCGGCTCTTCTTGTTCCTCCTCCGGGGTGATGTGGGATTCACTTGTCATTGTCTACTTCAATGTTTTGGGGTGAAGTATACCGGTTCTTGAAACGCTTTTTGGAAAGATGTGTCTCTTGGAAGAATTCTCCTTCATATGTGCAGGTTAATGTGAGGTTCATAATCCTCTTCCTTTGGGGAGATAGTCTAGCGTGGCGGCACTTCATAAACGACATCCCAACCTTTCAGATTTGCATTAGTTTGGCAGGCCGGGGTTGATAGAATACTTGGGTGCCTGTTGAGCCATAATATAGACATCGGGAACATCTAAATGGGTGCTTTGGTTGATTTCAACTAGCCCTATATGTTCATGAGTCCTTCTAGTCTCCTTGGCTGAAACCAATAACATTTGAAGACTATGACATTGGTGGGTTTTCACCATAGAATAGAAGTTCATAAATTGCTTCAACTCTCCCATAATACTCGGTACCTCCTTCGCCGATAGCGAGATACACAACAATTTGTATACTTTCGATCGGCCATAGATAGCTCTTTGCCATAGGTACGAAAACGATACCCGTTGATGTCGTATTTGTCAAATGAACGGACCTTATAGTCAAAACCATTAGCGACTTGTCTCAATTCGGCGTCCATAGACTCTGAATTAGCCTACAAGTTTAATATGAAAGGATTGTTGCATTACTCACAAATTAGCGAATGAAATGAAATTGTCTAATAGAATTTACCGTTTGTTTGAACCAAGAGATGAAACCGGGATAGCCGCCTCCTTGCTTTGCGAGAAGCTCATACTCTTCGACGGAACCCTTTTGGATCACCGCTCCATACGAGAATAGGGCGACGTATCGACTGTATGAAATATCCAGGAATAATAGCAGTTCAAAGGATATACAACAAAATGGTCCGCCATTCTTCGTTATCCGAAGATACTGGATTTGAAACACTGGCTGGTGCGACGTTGCCTTTGAATAGGCTGAGGTTGGATCCACCCTTTTTAGGCTCGTCGGCATTATACCGAGGCTTCGGATTATGCAAATGACGATTTTTGGTTTCGTAGTGTGCTGTCACGAAGTTTGCCGCCTCCTTAGTGATGAATGCCTCAGCCATAGACGCTTCAATTCTACGTTTATTTTTACATTTTTCTCGAAGCGTCTTCTGCATCCTCTCAGTTGGGTAGCACCAACGATTTTGCACGGGCCCCCCAATCTTGCCTCGGTCGAGAGATGCAAAATCAAATGCTGCATTGGATTAAAGAAGCCCGGTGGAAAGATCTTCTCTAACTTGCAGATCAACTCTGGCGCCAACTCTTCCATTTCTTCTAGCATGCCAGGCGATAGTTCTTTCGCGCAAAGAACACGGAAGAAATAGCCGAGTTCTTCCAGTACTAGCCATTCATCCTCAGGGATGAAGCCACACAACATCACCGGCATTACCCGCTCAATCCATATGTGCCAATCATGACTATTGAAACCAAATATCTTCAATTTATCAAGACTCGCTCCCCTCTTTAGATTCGCTGCATACCCATCGGGGAACATCAACTGCATTTTCACCCACAAGATAATTTCCCTCATAGCTGGCCTTCCAAGATTGAACCATGCCTTTGACTTCGCCCGATTCGCTTTCCTTTCGGTTCTTTCATGTTTTGTAACGGCCTATCACATAGCACCTCCAGATCGACTCTAGCCTTAGTATTATCCTTTGACTTCCCATCTATGCCGAACAATGTACCAAAAAGTGCCTCGGCGATATTCTTCTCAGTGTGCATCACGTCGATGTTGTGTGGGCAAAGGAGGTCTTTGAAGTAAGGCAGATCCCATAAGCATGTTTTGTGAGTCCAGGCGTGCTTAGAATTATACCCCTTGAAGTACCCTGGGACGCCTGGATCCGCTCGAGAGCGTTTAAGCGATCCAGTGCATTGGCTGTCAACGCAGGTGGTGCGAGTTTTTACAACTCTACCTCGATGAAGTTCTTCTTGTCTTTCCTAAACTTATGGCGAGGATCCAGGAACTGTCTATGCATGTCGAAGCAAGAAAACTTGCGACCGGCCTGAAGCCAACGAAACTCAAGAGCTTCCTTGCATGTGGGGCACGGGAACCTTCCATGCACACATCAGCCAACGAATAGCGCATACGCCGGCAAGTCATGCGTCGAGTACATGTACCAGACACGCATTATGATGTTTCGTTTGTTATAGGCGTCGTATGTCTTGAACCCATTATCCCAGGCTTCTTGCAATTCGTCCTTAAGCGGCTACATGTACACATTCATATTTTTCCCCGGATAGTTGGGCCCTGGAATTATCAACGTCAGGAAAATGTTCTTTCTTTGCATAATCTGTCCGGGGGGAGATTTGAGTGGAAAGACAAATACGGGCCAACAAATGTATTGGGCTGCCGTCATACCAAACACACTGAACCCATCGGTGCTGATGCCGACTCGAGGATGCCTCGGAACTGCCGCTTTGTCAGCATATAATTCATCAAACTTTTTCCACGCAACACCATCCGATGTGTGTACCATCATCAGATTACCATCTGCATCTAGTTTGGTTCTTTTGCCTATTTTGTGCCATGTCATCTGTCTGGCCGTCTCTTCGATCATGAAAAGATGTTGAAGTTTTGGTACGATTGGCATATACCGAAGAACACTAACAGGGATTTTGGTCTGTGTCTTCTCACCCATACCGTTGTCTACCACAATATACGTGGAACACATGCAAATGGGAAAATAGTTCAAGTCCGCATAGTCAAGCCTAAATAAAGCACATCGAAGCATGGGGCGACGCTGGCGCCGAGGTGGTGGGTGGGTGGGGGCGGCGGGCTCGGCATGGGATGGGATGGCGGCGGGGCGGGGCGGCGCTGTGGGGGGAGGGGCGGGGCGGAGGGCGGGGCAGCTGGGCGGGACGGCGGGGCGGTGGGGGGTGGGGGGGGGGGGGGCGGCGGTGCGGGCGTGGGCGGTGGCGGGGCGGGCGGGCGAGGCGGGGCGGCGGGCGCGGGCGACGCGGTGGGGCGGCGGGGGCGGGGGCGGATCCGGAGGAGGTCGAGGGAGAAGAGATGAGTAACGGGCGGGGGAGGGGGCTCGGCCGTTAGTTAGGTTAGTTAGGGTAGCCTTTGTCGTCCGCCCTCCTTCGCCGTCCGCTTTTGTTCATATTTGCCGTCTGCTGTGGACGGCAAAGCGGGGGGACGTTAAGTATTTTTTAACCAGCTCCTCAGTGGGGCCCCCCTCCCTCTTTGCCGTCAGCTAGCGGACGGCAAAGAACAGGCTGATGGTAAAGGCTTTCTTTGCCATCAGCCAGTTCTTTGCCGTCTGCTTTTGAGTAGCTGATGGCAAAGAGCTTCTTTGTCGTCTGCTAGCTGACGGCAAAGAGCTGGCAGATGGCAAAGTAGCTGATTCCAGTAGTGCATGCATGGATCCTAGCTAAGTGATCAAAGTATATATGCCATATCCATATATATTACTTGATCACTTATATTAGGTGAGCAAGTAATTAATATGGATATGGCATATACTTGATCACTTAGCTAGCTAGGATCCATCCAGTTGAAACTAATCTGCGATTTCTTTCATAAATGATATAATAACTCATCATCATCATATTAATATAAAAACTATTGCATCATATATATCATCACCAACAAGTTAACGGTATATATACTAGCTAGCTAAAAATCATTGTAGTCGTCATTACCACTATTTAATCATCATAGTAATTACCGCTATCTAATCACCACCAATACCAGCTTAAAGAAGAAACATTCACTTTGTACCAGAAGGAAAGATATCATCGAGTTCAACATGATCACTCTTTGAGGTTAAGTTCTGGACGAAGAACACAGACATGAGAGGACAAGTACTAAGAGCATGCTAATCACTCCTGCTGCTCTCTCCCAGGTAAAATGGCATAGAACATGTGCAGCTCTCCTGATTTATCATATTGGAGCATGCAGATGAACCTGTCTCCTAATCGTGGGTTGCGCTTCTGATTGTTGACTCCTAGTACTTCTCTGCGATCATTCACAATTTTGCTCCAGTCTTTCACTATTAAACATTCCTCGGTTCTAGAAATCCTGAATGCACTCTTGTGCAATGTAGGATGTCTTGGCCGTAAGCTAACAATTGACATGCAACTGTTAGTCGAGATTCACTGAGAGACAACTATCATCGGGAGTCCCTGTTGAAGAGAACATTGTATAGTATCATACTTAGCAACATGAAGTTTAGTTTAAAAAATAATGTATGCAGAAGATGCACTGAGGACAAATAGTAAAAGTCTTACCATCTTTCCTGAATACATGTGACCGTAGTTCAATATGAACACTATTAGTCGCACGTTTTGAGTACTAAGATTTGCAAGTCTAGGAAAATAATTTCTCTTGACAGCATCAAGATCCTCAAGCCATGAAACATATAGACTTATCTCCTCGCAGTTTAGTTCGGCCCCGAGACAGTGGACGGTCCTGTCTACCAAGCTCTGGACATGTTTGCTTGAATGGAAATAAGCTGTCAATAGAAATTAGTTGTCAACTATTTTTGAAAAAACAATATCAAACATAAATATGGTTGAGAAACTCACATAATGGTAGAACTAGAGGCGTCTGCACATCGACCCAAATGTCTATATTACCTTCAATATCATCTTCGGGACGAATATCAAAGATAATAAACATATCAGGCTCAAATGCATAAGCCTTGCATAGTGCTTGCCAAGTTTTGCATTCAAAATGGGTGTAGGTGTCTTGATCGTATAATTTGACGTTGAAGGTATAACCTTGCTCGGTCTTCAAGCAAACTCTCTTTACCTCCATAGTTTTGTTAGACTGAAACCTATCTTATCCAAGACAAAAATTCTTGCATGGCAGGGGATACGCTAGTAGAATATTAAAAATTTAAAATAATAAGTTGAAGCAAATGAAGCATATATAAGTCATGCTTAATTACGAAAAAAGACTTTTTGTTGTGACTTATCGTATCCACTTCGCATGTCTCATCCAGCTTGATGCTGAAGCGCCTATCATCAACTAGGAAATTTTTATCGCACATGCCGTGTTGGTCTTCGCAGTCTTCGCACATAATGAAATCGTTTTCGTCGTCAGACGACATTTCCTATGTTCATAGGTAAAACATTAAACACTTATTAGTTATATTAATTCAACTAATTAAACTAGTTCTATTAAGTCAACTAGCTAGTTCAACTAATTAATTCAACCAAGCACTTACTAAATATATACCTAAATAAAGTATAGCTCCTATTTCAACTAATTCAACTAATTCAACTAAACTAGTTCTATTAATTTTCTTACTAAAAATAAAGTAGCTAGTTCTATATACTAAAATTTTAATTAGATGATCAAATCTCATATACCTAAATTTAGTATATATCAATTCATCTAACATTAATATAAATTCATCTATAACTAAAAGTATAAAAAACTATCTCAACTAACATTATCTAATTCTTATATAATCTAACATTTTGACATTAAACATTTTGTGTGTGTGTGTGTGCGTGTTTGTGTGTGCGTGCGTGTGTGCATATGTGTGCATAGGAGGTCACGTGTGTGGGGTCGCCAGGCATGCGATCGATCTTACATCGGGGGGGGGCGGCGGGCGGCGATAACGTCGGCGACGGGCGGCACACGGACGGGGGCGGCGATGACGGCGACGGGGGCGGTGACCGGGGCAGCGACGACAGAGATGGGGGCGGCGCGGGGACGGGGGCGACGAAGATGAAGATGATAACTGAAAATTTTCGTAAGTGCTGGTTATATAGGGGAGGTCTTCAGTACCGGTTGGAGACAGGAAATGGTACTAAAGGTTAAATTTGGCGAGGCGAAGCGGTGGGAAGCAACCCCCTTTAGTACCGGTTCGTGGCTCCACCCGTACTAAAGACCCACTCTTTAGTACCGGTTTGAGCCACAAACCGGTACTAAAGGGGTTGCGCTCCCGTTCCGCGGTGCTCATTGTTTAGTCCCACCTCGCCGAGCGAAGGGCAGGCGCACTGGTTTATAAACCCAGCCGCGGCTGCTCCTTCGAGCTCCTATATAATGCAGGCCTATGTGCCTAACTTTGCAGCGCTGCCCTGTGAGCCTGCTGGGCCTTATGGGTCTGCATATGCACGCCCAAGGCCGAGCAGGCCAACTGGGCAGCGTGGAAACAATTTTTTTCATATAGTCTTTTTCTTTTGTGGTTTATATATTTTCTTCTATTTATTTGTGAGTAGTTTTTTTGCTGTATTTAGAGCTTCTTATATTTAATAGTAGTGTGTTTTATCATTATATTCATATTTATAGTGATTTTTCAGTTTATTTTGTAGTGCTTTTCACTTTCATGGTGATTTAGCTCTAAAAACAAATCAGTAAATGCATCGAAAATAGAAAATTATGTCAGAAAGGGTTGAAAGTTGATGATGTGGATTTGAATTTTGCATCTGAATGCAAAAAAAAGTCTGGAGTTGTACTAAGTTATTAAAATATTGAATAGCCGGTGTAACAGATGAGTTTTCGTCCGAAAACCCTCATACTTCCTAAGAGATTGTCTAGTTATTAAAATATTGAATAGCCGGTGTAACAGACGAAGTGCATCCAGTTTTTGCCGTAACCCTCTGTACTTTTTTGCACATGCTATGCGGGTGAAAGGATGATACCTTGCCAAGTTTCAACCTTTTCAGAGTTCATTTTGTACTGCTTTTCACTTTCACGGTGATTTAGCTCTGAAAACAAATCAGTAAATGCATCGAAAATAGCAAATTATGTCAGAAAGGGTTGAAAGTTGATGACGTGGATTTGAATTGTGCATATGAATGCACAAAAAGTCCGGAGTTGTATTAAGTTATTAAAATATTGAATAGCCGGTGTAACAGATGAGTTTTCGTCCGAAACCCTGATACTACTTAAGATAGTGTCCAGTTTGTACACGAAATGCATCCAGTTTTTGCCGTAACTCGCTCCACTTTTTTGCACATGCTATGCGGGTGAAATGATGATACCTTGCCAAGTTTCAACCTTTTGAGAGTTCATTTTGTACTGCTTTTCACTTTTACGGTGATTTAGCCACTACTAGGAAAAGGCCTACTAATGGCACACCACATAGAAGTGCGCCATTAATAATAATTTTTTTCAAAAAATAATCAAAAATTTTTAAAAAAAAATTTAGAAAACGTTTCAAAAAAATTTAATTTTTTTTTCGTTTTTTTCTTAATCTTGGGTCACTATGGCTTAATCTCAGGTCAAATCGGACTCCATGGTCAAATTTCCCAAAAGGTCACCCATCCTCACACTACTCCAACCCAAGCACGCTTAACTTCAGAGTTCTATCCAACCCTAGCACCAGCTCACTTCACAGGCACTTGTTGATATATCGAGCATATATCAATCCTATTAAACCTTGTTGATGTTTACGACTTTGTTCATGTTCATGAGTGTGATGAAATTTTGAAAAAATATTTCAAACTTCCGCTCATATTACGTATCATATTTTGAAAAAAAATCCCAAAAAAATCGAAACTAATTTTTTTCTATTACTAGTGGCGCACCTAGCAAACGGTGTGCCACTAGTAAGTTTGAAATTTTTTGAATTTTTTTACCTCCAGATCTTAAAAGCCCCGTAACTTTTTCTGTTAGGTTTTTGAGGATTTTGAAAATGTTTAACGGGGTTTGCCCCGTTAAATCGGATATAACTTTTTGAGTAGATGATTCTTCATATAGAAAACTTTTTAATCCGTGTTTGTATGCAAAAGTTATGCCCATTTTATAAATTGCAAAGAGATTTTGCAAATAAAGTCGAAATTCATATTTGTAAATTTTCCCAACAACTATACCACATATCACATGGGAAACTTATTTTCTTTTGTTCTTTTTTGAAATTTTCGTCATTTTATTTTATCTTTTTTAAAACTGAAAAGGCGGTCCACGAGGGGGGGTGCATTCGGGGGAATTGTTGGGCCACATTAGTAATGGCACACCATGGGAGTGGTGCGCCATTACAAGTAGTAATGGCGCACCACTCCCACGGTGCGCCATTACTAGTTTTGAAAAAAATAAAAAAATTTGAAAAAAATACTAGTGGCGCACCGTGGATGTGGTGCGCCATTACTAGTTAAACTAGTAATGGCACACTATCCCCTGGTGCGCCATTACTAGTTTTGAAAAAAATGTTACTAATGGCGCACCAACACATGGTGCGCCATTAGTATATAGTAGTGGCGCATCACATGTCTGGTGCGCCATTAGTGTCCATTTCATCTATAGCCCTTTTCCTAGTAGTGAGCTCTGCAAACAAATCAGTAAATGCATCAAAAATAGCAAATTATGTCAAAAGGGTTGAAAGTTGATGACATGGATTTGAATTGTGCATCTAAGTGCAAAAAGTCCGGAGTTGTACTAAGTTATTAAAATAATGAATAGCCGGTGTAACACATGAGTTTTCGTCCGAAACCCTGATACCTCCTAAGAGATTGTCCAGTTTGTACACGAAGTGCATCCAGTTTTTGCCGTAACCCTCTCTACTTTTTTGCACATGCTATGCGGGTGAAATGATGATACCTCGCCAAGTTTCAACCTTTTTGAGTTCATTTTGTACTGCTTTTCACTTTCACGGTGATCTAGCTCTGAAAACAAATCAGTAAATGCATCAAAAATAGCAGATTATGTCAGAAAGGGTTGAAAGTTAATGACATGGATTTGAATTGTACATATGAACACAAAAAAAGTCCGTAGTTGTACTAAGTTATTAAAATATAGAATAGCCGGTGTAACAGATGAGTTTTCGTCCGAAATCTTGATACTTCCTAAGAGATTGTCCAGTTTGTACACGAAGTGCATTCAGTTTTTGCCGCAACCCTCTCTACTTTTTTGCACATACTATGCGGGTGAAATGATGATACCTTGCCAAGCTTCAACCTTTTCAGAGTTCATTTTGTACTGCTTTTCAATTTCAGGGTCATTTACCTCAAAACAAACCAGTAAATGCATGAAAAATAGCAAATAAAGGCAGAAAATGTTTAAAATTGATGGTGTGGCTTTGAATGGTGCATACTGAACACACAAAAAGTCTGGAGTTGTAATAATTAAGTTTAAAAAATGAAGTGCCTTTGTAACAGATGAGTTCTCGTCCGAAACCCTGATACTTCGAAAGAGATTGTCCAGTTTGTACACGAAGTGCATCAAGTTTTTGTCATAATCCTCTCTACTTTTTTGCACATGCTATGTGGGTGAAATGATGATACCATGCCAAGTTTTAACCTTTTCGGAGTTCATTTGTAGTGTTTTTCAATTTCAGGGTCATTCAGCTCAAAACAAATCAGTAAATGCATGAAAAATAGCAAATAAAGGCACAAAAAGTTTAGAGTTAAAATAGTTATTAAAAATGAAAGATAGGCTCAATGCTCACCTACACATTGCTTATCTTCAGGCCTTGAGGAAATAGTGTTAGACTGCACAGAGCTATGTGTAGTTTTCGTCCGAAACCCTGATAGCTCCATGCAGTCTACACCATTTCCTCAAGGCTTGAAGCTAAGCAACGTGCAGGTGAGCATTGCGCCTCTCCTTCATCGTCTCTGCACTCAGGGCTTATAAAACGCTGCGAGTGCCTCTCGCTTTGCGAGGTGGGACTAAAAAATAGCTGCAAAAAGAATCAACTAAAAAACTCTAGTACCGGTTCATGCCACGAACCGGTACTAAAGGTGTTGGTGGGGCCCCAGCCTGGCCACAGCCTGCCACCACCTCTTTATTACCGGTTCATGGCACGAACCGGTACGAAAGGTTCGCCATGAACAGGTACTAATGAGCTCTGCTACCTAGCCGTTGGAACCGGCACTAATGGTCACATTAGTGTCGGTTCAGTTACAAACCGGGATTAGTGTGCTTCACATTAGGCCATTTTTCTACTACTGGCGCGTGAAGACCCGGGTGGGGAACCCGACAGGAACGGGGGAGGGGGCTGGGCCTAGTGATGATCCCGTGGCAGATTCGCGTGCGGCAGATTCGCCTGACCCACCTGGCGCAGTCACCTGGGGTGATCCCAAAGCAGATCCACCGGGGAAATTTGTGCAGATGAAATATTGCTCTGTAACTTGATTTTGTACACTGTTTTCAGCATTGTTTGCACTGTTTTCAGCATTGTTTGCACCATTGCAATCTGAGTAACTTCTGAAATAGAGTACTTAGGGAAAACATTAGGAGGGTTAGGCAAATATTGATCATCACAACTATTTACTTCCCCACTACCGGTGCTTGTGAGATGAGGGGGTAAAAGTAGTATCTCTTTGCGAAGGAGAGCGCTGGCATTTGGATGAAGTTTAGCAAAGGGAAACTGGGTTTTGCCGAAACAACATCGCGAGAAATATATACACGACCAGTTGAGACATCTAGACACTTGACTCCCTTGTGTTGAGTATTATAACCCAGAAAAACACACTGTTTGGAACGAAACATGAGTTTTTTGTTGTTATATGGACGAAGGTTAGGCCAACATGCACAACCAAAAATACGAAGAGGAGCATAATCTGGTTTAGTGTGGAAAAGACGCTCAGTAGGTGTTTCATTCTGAATAACACGGCTGGGTAGCATGTTAATAAGATGAACAGCGGTAAGATAAGCCTCTTCCCAAAACTTGAGAGGCATGGAAGTAGCCGCAAGTAGGGAGAGTCCTACTTTGACAATGTGTCTATGTTTTCGCTCTGCGGAGCCATTTTGCTGGTGTGCGTGGGGGCATGATACATGGTGAGAAATGCCTAGCTTCTGAAAGAAAGAGTTTAGCTTTTTGTATTCGCCGCCCTAGTCAGACTGGACGGAGATGATCTTCCTATCAAACTTCCTTTCTACAAGAGCTTGGAAATTGAGGAAGACTTGAAACATCAGACCTTTTCTTTAGAAGATAGATCCATGTATACTTGCTATAATCATCAATAAATCTAACATAGCAGGCGTATTTCCCAACAGAAATAGGAGCAGGACCCCATACATCTGAAAATATGAGTTGCAACGGCTTAACAAAAATGCTAGTGGAAACAGGATAAGGCAACTGATGGATTTTTGCTCTTTGGCAAGAGTCACAAATAGTTTAGAATTATGTTCCCCAACAACCGGGAGTTTATTTTTACTAAGAATTTGTTTGACCATGGAAAAAGAAGGGTGGCCTAAACAAGCATGCCATATCTCAAAGACAATTTGATGGCACTACACACTTGTTTATTGAATCTGCTAACTTGAGGAATCAACGGGTACAGTCCATCCACGCATCTACCTCGATAGAGGATTTGCTTCGTGACCTGATCCTTGATAAAAAAGAAGAATGGGTGAAATTCTAAAAATACATGATTGTCAAGGGCAATGCGATGAACGGAAAGGAGATTTTTTTGATGAGGTGGGACAATGCAAGATATTATTCAGGTGGATATCTCTATGTGGGGAACACATAATCGAATGACCAATATTGCTTATCTCCATACCTCTACCATCAGTGTTATGAACTTGCTCATGGCCATGATATTTCTCGTGCATGGTGACCTTCTCGAGCTTATGGGTGATGTGGTTGGAGTCACCAGAATCAGCACACCAGTTGGTATCTACTCCATATGACTTGTTGGCTGCTGCGGCAACTTTCTTCTTTTGTGAGTTATCATCTGCATAGTGCCACTTGCATTTCTTAGCAATATGATTAGTTTTCTTGCAAATCTGACATTTTTCCTGCATATTCATCATCCCTCTAAAGTTGTTGTTGTTGTAGTTGTTCTGGCCTCCCCTGTTGTTGTTGTAGAAGGGGTGACCACCATTGTTGTCGATGCCTCCGGAGTAGGAGTAGTGGCTGCCATAGCCACCACCATGATTGCCGCCACCGTCACCGTAGTGGCTGCTGCTGCCACCACCGTGAGAGTTGGAGTAGTGGCCGCCACCACCGCCGCTGTAGTAGCCACGACCACCGCTGCCGCCACATCCACCGCGACCAGAGCCACCGCCGCCGCCACGGTAGCCTTTGGAAGGACCACCACGTCCGCGGGAAGCGGTGTTGGCCGACGATTTGAAGGCTTGGCCACCTGTGCCCTGGAACATCTCGACTCTCTGGTCGAAGGTAGATACCATGTTGAAGAGTTCATCGACCGTGGTTGGCCCAGGACGCACGTCCAAGGCGCTGATGATGGGTTGGTATTCCATGTCGAGTCTAGATATGATGTGGGAAAGGAGTTCATCCTCATCTATGGGTTTCCCAGCCGCTGCAATCTCATCAGCAAGACCTTGCATATGGCCCAAGTATGCAGCAGCAGACTGGGTTCCCTTCTAGGCATTGGTGAGGGCGATGCGGATGTGATTGAAGTGAGAGCGAGATTAGGCAGAGAACATGTTAGCAAGGGCGGACCAGATGGCATGGGAGGTTTCAGGAGATACTACTTGAACTAGGACTTCTTTCGAGAGATTGCGGAGAAGATAGGCAACGATCTGTTGATCTTGGATGAGCCTAGGCGCATAAGCAGGGTTCACAGCCACCTGATCTTTTCCCTCGGCGTTCTTGTTGGTGATTGTTTTGGGTGGTGCTTCTAGGGTTTTGTCGACGTGCCCAAAGAGGCCCGCCCCATGATCCGGGAACGAGCTGGAGCATGCCAGAGGACATAACGAGTGAGGGGTTCGGAGACATTGTTGTTGAGGACGGTGGACACAACCGAGGCGGATGTCAACATTGTCGAGTTTGGAGATGGAAGGAGGGTGGACGGGAGGGATAGCTAGACGAAGGGGAAGAGGGTAGCTCTGATACCATGTGAGATAATGTATCGAAGCGTCTCAACCTCCAAACAGGAGGCCCATAGGGTTTGTATTGATTCAATTGGGGCGCACCTCCCAATAGCGCATACATGCATCATAACAGAGAGGAGATACAATCGGGATATGGGAGAAGAGATAGAAAGATAAACGAATACATTGGTAAGATAAATCTATCTCTAACTACCTATGCGTGTTACACAAGATAATGTTTAACAAAATAGATATCTTGGTCCTAATAATTCGATCTCAAATTCTATCGATTTGGAAATCATACCAGCAGCATGAAAAACCTAATTAATGGGATTAAATATCATGAGCCATCCCCATTTCTCATAAACATCTGAATCACTCTCCTTCGTGAAATCCCCCCAATTTAGCCCAAAACTGAGTTCCACAACCTTCTCCGCATCTACAACAGATAGCCAGATGAACTACGAGAGAGTTGAGACGTGAGTCACAGAATCACGCACCCCTCTTCCACAAAGTGTTGTGCTTGACAACATGAGGCCCACACATCTCAATCATCAGCACCCTCCTAGGTACCGAGAGGTCCTTAGTGGTCGGCGTTGTCACCAGGCTCACTCACTTCCCGTAGTCGTCATGGCCTTCGTGTTCACGCCCCAGAATCTCACCAGGCTCCCACCCGTGCCAGCTCTTCTGTCGCCCACCTCCGGTTCGTGCCGCTACCGCTACCGGCCGTGGAGGGGCTGCCGGAGGGCGCCGAGGCCACGTCTAACCTGCCGCCTGAGAAGGTCGGGCTCCTCAAGAAGGCCATGGACAGCCTCGCCGACCCACTCACGGCATTCCTCGCCGCCGTAAGGAGGCCCGACTGGATCGTCCACGACTTCTGCGACCACTGGGTCCCGCCCATCGCCGACCAGCTTAAGGTGGCATCCGCCATGTTCCTCATCTTCCTGGCTGCCTTCTTGGTCTTCGTGGGGCCGCGGTAGGCAAACGCCTGATACGTCTCCAACGTATCTATAATTCTTTATAGTTCCATGCTATTATATTACCCCTTTTGGATGTTTATGGGCTTTACTTTATACTTTTATATCATATTTGGGACTAACCTACTAACCAGAGGCCCAGCCCATATTGCTGTTTTATTGCCTGTTTCAGTATTTCAAAGAAAAGAAATATCAAACGGAGTCCAAACGGAATGAAACCTTCGGCATCGTGATTTTTTGGAAGAATATCATCCTGGAGGCTTGGAGATCAAGTCAGAAGACCCTCGAGGAGCCCAGAGATAGAGGCGCCCCTACAGGGCCGCGCCCCTGTCTCATGGACCCCTCGAGCACCCCCGACCGACTTCTTTCGCCTATGTAACCCTACGTACCCTAAAACCATCGAATATCAAGATAGATCGGGAGTTCCGCCGCCGCAAGCCTCTGTAGCTACCAAAAACCTCTCGGGAGCCTGTTTTGGCACCCTGTCGGAGGGGGAATCCATCACCGGTGGCCATCTTCATCATCCCGACGCTCTCCACGACAAGGAGGGAGTAGTTCACCCTCGGGGCTGAGGGTATGTACCAGTAGCTATGTGTTTGATCTCTCTCTCTCTCTCTCTCTCTCTCTCTCGTGTTCTCTCTCATGTTCCCTCTATGGCACGATCTTGATGTATCCCGAGCTTTGCTATTGTAGTTGGATCTTATGATGTTTCTCCCCCTCTACTCTCTTGTGATGAATTGAGTTTCCCTCTTGAAGTTATCTTTTCGGATTGAGTCTTTACTTTGAGAACACTTGATGTACGTCTTGCCGTGTTTATCTGTGGTGACAATGGGATATCACGTGCCTCTTGATGTATGTTTTGGTGACCAACTTGCGGGTTCCGCCCATGAACCTATGCATAGGGGTTGGCACACGTTTTCTTGACTCTCCGATAGAAACTTTGGGGCACTCTTTGAAGTACTTTCTGTTGGTTGGATGAATCTGAGATTGTGTGATGCATATTGTATAATCATGCCCACGGATACTTGAGGTGACAATGGAGTATCTAGGTGACATTAGGGTTTTTGTTGATTTTTGTCTTAAGGTGTTATTCTAGTACGAACTTTTTGATTGATTGATCCAAAAGAATAGCTTTGAGGTGGTTTCGTACCCTACCATAATCTCTTCGTTTGTTCTCCGCTATTAGTGGCTTTGGAGTGACTCTTTGTTGCATGTTGAGGGATTGTTATATGATCTATCTATGTTATTATTGTTTAGAGAACTTACACTAGTGAAAGTATGAACCCTAGGCCTTGTTTCCTATCATTGCAATACCGTTTACGCTCACTTTTATCATTAGTTACCTTGCTGTTTTTATATTTTCAGATTACAAAAACCTATATCTACCATCCATATTGCACTTGTATCACCATCTCTTCGCCGAACTAGTGCACCTATACAATTCACCATTGTATTGGGTGTGTTGGGGACACAAGAGACTCTTTGTTATTTGGTTGCAGGGTTGTTTGAGAGAGACCATCTTCATCCTACGCCTCCCACGGATTGATAAACCTTAGGTCATCCACTTGAGGGAAATTTGCTACTGTCCTACAAACCTGTGCACTTGCAGGCCCAACAACGTATACAAGAAGAAGGTTGTGTAGTGGACATCAAGCTCTTTTCTGGCGCCGTTGCCGGGGAGGTGAGTGCTTGAAGGTATATCTTTAGATCTTGCAATCGAATCTTTTTGTTTCTTGTTTTATCACTAGTTTAGTTTATAAAAGAAAACTACAAAAAATGGAGCTCAGATTGTCTCATACGCTTCATCTTTTTAATATCTTTCGTGAGTACAATGAAAAGGAATTTTGCTCAAGTGCTAGAAGAAGAATGCATTAAAATGTTTGGTACTAGATTTTTGAATGATGAGCATGATTGCAATGTTGTTAGTATGAATTCCTTGAATATCCATGATGCTAATGATATGCAAAGCCACAAGCTTGGGGATGCTATGTTTGGTGAAGATGATATTTTTTGTCCCCCAAGTTTTGATGAGCAAATTTATTATGATGAAAGCATGCCTCCTATTTATGATGATTATATTGATGAAAGTGGGTTTGGAAGAGTGTCAACTTTAGGAAGTAGTGATCCCACTATTTTCGAGGATGTTGAATTTTATTGTGATGAATACGAAAGTGGATTTGGAAGAGTGTCAACTTTATTTAGTAATTCCACTATCTTGGGAGAGGTTTCAATCGATTATGATGAGAACGAAGTTGCTACTTATGATGATTATTGTGATGAAACTTATGCTATAAAAAGTAGTGATGATTATATTTACAAATCTAGTCATGATTATGATTACCCTTTTTCTGAACATTACTCTTTTAATGTGGAAACAATTTTTAGTGTTCAAGTCTCTTATGATACTCCCACTATTCCGAATGAGAAGCATTTTGCTTATGTGGAGAGTAGTAAATTTTCTATGCTTGTAGATCATGAAAAGAATGTTTTAAGTGCTGGTTATATTTTTGAATTCATTCATGATGCTACTGAAAATTATTATGGGGGAGGAATATATGCTTGTAGGAATTGCAATAATGTCAAGTTTCCTCTCTATGTGTTGAAAATCTTGAAGCTATGCTTGTTTTACCTTCCTATGCTTGTTGATTATTGTTCCCATAAGTTGTTTGCTCACAAAATCCCTATGCATAGGAAGTGGGTTAGACTTAAATGTGCTAGTCATATGCTTCATGATGCTCCCATTATGTTTCAATTCTTATCTTTTATGTGAGCATCATTGTCATCATCATGCCTAGCTAGAAAGGCATTAAAGAAAAGCACTTGTTGGGAGACAACCCAATATTTATCCTTACTGATTTTGTGTGTCCACATGATTATGCTACTGTAGTAATCATGTTTTATAGCTTTTTTTCAATAAAGTACCAAGTAAGACCTTTAGGATGGCTTACGGTGATAGTTGTGTTGATCCTGCTGAAAATCAGAAACTTTTGCACCCAGTAATTTAGTTTTGTTAATTCACGGAAACGTGCTTGTGATCTGATTCTTTTTGCTATGGATTGGTACACGCATTTCTTAGGACTTCCTAATTTGGTAGGATTCTTGGAGTTCCATAAGTATACGTTTGATACAGATTACTACAGACTGTTCTGTTTTTGACAGATTCTGTCTTCTATGTGTTGTTTGCTTATTTTGATAAATCTATGGCTAGTATTAAGTGGTATGAACCATAGATAAGTTGGAATACAGTAGATATTACACCAATATGAATTAAGAATGAGTTCATTACAGTACCTAAGTGGTGGTTTTATTTTCGTATACTAACGGAGCTTACGAGTTTTCTGTTGAGTTTTGTGTTGTGAAGTTTTCAAGTTTTGGGTAAAGATTCGATGGACTATGGAATAAGGAGTGGCAAGAGCCTAAGCTTGGGGATGCCCAAGGCACCCCAAGGTAATATTCAAGGACAACCAAGAGCCTAAGCTTGGGGATGCCCCGGAAGGCATCCCCTCTTTCGTCTTCGTTCATCGGTAACTTTACTTGGAGCTATATTTTTATTCACCACATGATATGTGTTTTGCTTGGAGCGTTGTGTATTATATTATTCTTTGCTTTTTAGTTTACCATAATCATCCTTGCTGTACACACCTTTTGGGAGAAGCCTATTTGATTAGAGTTTGCTAGAATACTCTATGTGCTTCACTTATATCTTTTGAGCTTGATAGTTTTTGCTCTAGTGCTTCACTTATATCTTTTAGAGCACGGTGGTGTCTTAATTTTGAAGAAATTGCTAGTCTCTCATGCTTCACTTATATTATTTTGAGAGTCTTTTAGAACAGCATGGTATTTGCTATGGTTACAAAGTTGGTCCTAGAATGATGAGCACCCAAGTTGGGTATAATAAAAACTATCATAGAAAGTGAATTGGATGCTATAATCAATTTGATGCTTGATAATTGTTTTGAGATATGGAGGTAGTGATATTAAAGTCATTCTAATTGGGTGATTATGAATTTAAAAAATGCTTGTGTTGAAGTTTGTGATTCTCGTAGCATGCACGTATGGTGAACCGCTTTGTGATGAAGTTGGAGCACAATTTTACTTATTTATTGTCTTCCTTATGAGTGGCGGTCGGGGACGAGCGATGGTCTTTTCCTACCAATCTATCACCCTAGGAGCATGCGCGTAGTGCTTTGGTTTTTGATGACTTCTAGATTTTTGCAACAAGTACATGAGTTCTTTTGACTAATGTTGAGTTCATGGATTATACGCACCTCACCTTTCCACCTTTGCTAGCCTCTCTTGTGCCGCGCAACTTTCGCCGGTACCATACACCTACCATATACCTTCCTCAAAACAGCCACCATACCTACCTATTATGGCATTTCCACAGCCATTCCGAGATATATTGCCATGCAACTTTCCACCGTTCCGTTCATATGACACGCATTACTTTTGTCATATTGCTTTTTGCATGATCATGTAGTTGACATTGTATTTGTGGCAAGGCCACCTTCATAATTTTCATACATGTCGCTCTTGATTCATTGCATATCCCGGTACACCGCCGGAGGCATTCATATAGAGTCATATCTTGTTCTAGCTTTGAGTTGTAAATCCATAAAAGTGTGATGATCTTCATTATTAGAGCATTGTCCTAGTGAGGAAAGGATGATGAAGACTATGATTCCCCCACAAGTCGGGATGAGACTTCGGACTTTACAAAAAAGAAAAAAAAGAGAAAAAAAAGAGAAAGGCCAAAAAGAAAAAAGAGAAGACCAAAGAAAAGAAAAAAAAGAATAAAAAAAAGAAAATTAGAGAAGGGACAATGCTACTATCTCTTTTTCCACACTTGTGCTTCAAAATAGCACCATGATCTTCATATTAGAGGGTCTCATATGTTGTCACTTTCATATACTAGTGGGAATTTTTCATTATAGAACTTGGCTTGTATATTCCAATGATGGGCTTCCTCAAAAGTGCCCTAGGTCTTCGTGAGCAAGCAAGTTGGATGCACCCCACTTAGTTTCTTTTGTTGAGCTTTCATATATTTATAGCTCTAGTGCATCTGTTGCATGGCAATCCCTACTCACTCACATTGATATCTATTAATGGGCATCTCCATAGGCCGTTGATACGCCTAGTTGATGTGAGACTATCTTCTCCTTTTTGGTCTTCTCCACAACCACCTTTCTACTCCACATATAGTGCTATGTCCATGGCTCACGCTCATGTATTGCGTGAAAGTTGAAAAAGTTTGAGATTACTAAAGTATGAAACAATTGTTTGGCTTGTCATCGGGGTTGTGCATGATTAAATACTTTGTGTGATGAAGATAGAGCAACAGCCAGACTATATGATTTTGTAGGGATAACTTTCTTTGGCCATGTTATTTTGAGCAGATATGATTACTTTGATTAGTATGCTTGAAGTATTACTATTTCTTACGTCAATATGAACTTTTATTTTGTATCATTTGGATCTGAACATTCATGCCACAATAAAGAAAATTACATTCAGAATTATGCTAGGTAGCATTCCACATCAAAAATTCTCTTTTTATCATTTACCTACTCGAGGACGAGCAGGAATTAAGCTTGGGGATGCTTGATACATCTCCAACGTATCTATAATTTTTGATAGTTTCATGCTATTATATTACCCCTTTTGGATGTTTATGGGCTTTACGTTATACTTTTATCATTTTTGGGACTAACCTACTAACCGGAGGCCCAGCCCATATTGTTGTTTTATTGCCTGTTTCAGTATTTCAAAGAAAAGGAATATCAAATGGAGTCCAAACGGAATGAAACCTTCGGCATCGTGATTTTCTGGAAGAATATCATCCTGGAGGCTTGGAGATCAAGTCAGAAGACCCTCGAGGAGCCCAGGAGATAGGGGGCACCCCCCCCCTACAGGGCACGGCTCCCTGTCTCATAGACCCCTCGAGCACCCCCCGACCGACTTCTTTCACCTATATAACCCTATGTACCCTAAAACCATCGAATATCAAGATAGATCGGGAGTTCCGCGGCCGCAAGCCTCTGTAGCCACCAAAAACCTGTCGGGAGCCCGTTCCGGCTCCCTGCCGGAGGGGGAATCCATCACCGGTGGCCATCTTCATCATCCCGGCGCTCTCCATGACGAGGAGGGAGTAGTTCACCCTCGGGGTTGAGGGTATGTACCAGTAGCTATGTGTTTGATCTCTCTCTCTCGTGTTCTCTCTCGTGTTCCCTCTATGGCACGATCTTGATGTATCCCGAGCTTTGCTATTGTAGTTGGATCTTATGATGTTTCTCCCCCTCTACTCTATTGTGATGAATTGAGTTTCCCTCTTGAAGTTATCTTTTTGAATTGAGTCTTTACTTTGAGAACACTTGATGTATGTCTTGCCGTGTTTATCTGTGGTGACAATGGGATATCACGTGCCTCTTGATGTATGTTTTGGTGACCAACTTTCGGGTTCCGCCCATGAACCTATGCATAGGGGCTGGCACACGTTTTCTTGACTCTCCGGTAGAAACTTTGGGGCACTCTTTGAAGTACTTTGTGTTGGTTGGATGAATATGAGATTGTGTGATGCATATCGTATAATCATGCCCACGGATACTTGTGGTGACAATGGAGTATCTAGGTGACATTAGGGTTTTGGTTGATTTGTGTCTTAAGGTGTTATTCTAGTACGAACTCTTTGATAGATTGATCCGAAAGAATAGCTTTGAGGTGGTTTCGTACCCTATCATAATATCTTTGTTTGTTCTCCGCTAATAGTGGCTTTGGAGTGACTCTTTGTTGCATGTTGAGGGATTGTTATATGATCTATATATGTTATTATTGTTGAGAGAACTTGCACTAGTGAAAGTATGAACCCTAGGCCTTGTTTCCTATCATTGCAATTCCGTTTACACTCACTTTTATGATTAGTTACCTTGATGTTTTTATATTTTCAGATTACAAAAACCTATATCTACCATCCATATTGCACTTGTATCACCATCTCTTCGCCGAATTAGTGCACCTATACAATTCACCATTGTATTGGGTGTGTTGGGGACACAAGAGACTCTTTGTTATTTGGTTGCAGGGTTGTTTGAGAGAGACCATCTTCATCCTACGCCTCCCATGGATTGATAAACCTTAGTTCATCCACTTGAGGGAAATTTGCTACTGTCCTACAAACCTGTGCACTTGCAGGCCCAACAACGTCTACAAGAAGAAGGTTGTGTAGTAGACATCAACGCCGCACACCCGCGCACAGAGCCGGAGCACTTCGCCGAGCCACCCAGGTGGATTCCCTTCCCGTCCACCACCACCACGAAGCCTAGTGGATCACGGACGCCTTCCATACCAACACATCTGGTGTGTCCGACATGGACCGCTGGTGGCAGGTCCTGGAGCGCAGCCACCTCACCATACACCGGAGCTGTGAGGAATTGGAGCCCCGGATGTTCGGCCTCCTATCCGATCTCTTTCGGAAGCCCACCGTCGCCGCCGGGATCCTTCTACCGGGGCGCCTGACGACGGTGACAAAGACCACCGGCAGAGCAGCTCAGGCGACGTCGCCTGTCCGCAGGTCCTGCGATGGCTGGATGACCTGCCTTCCAAGTCGGTCATCTATCTTGCGCTGGGAAGTGAGGCACCGCTGACGCCAGAGAACGCCCATGAACTCGCGCTCGGCCTGGAGCTCGCCGGTGCGCGCTTCCTCTGGGCGCTACGCAAGCCGAGGGGCACCGGAAGCGGCGACGAGCTTCTGTTTCCGACCGGGTTCGAGGAGCGGACGCGAGACCGCAGGGTGGTTTGCACGGGGTGGGTGCCGCAGGTGGAGGCGTTGGCGCACTAGGCCATGGGTGCGTTCGTGACGCACTGTGGCTGGGGCTCCACCATCGAGAGCCTCTCCTTCGGGATCCCGCTGGTGATGCTCCCGTTCGTTGTCGACCAGCCCCTGATCACGCGGGCGATGGCAGAGAGATGGATCGGTGTAGAGGTAGCGAGAAACATGAAGGACGGTTCGTTTGACAGGGACGGCATCGCGGTGGCGGTGCGGCGCGTCATGGTGGAGGAGCAGCGGAAGGTGTTGGCGACCAACGCCAAGAAGCTGCAGGAGGTTCTAGTGGACCAGGGACGCGAGGAGCATTACATCGAAGAGCTCGAGGATTATCTCAGACGCTACAAATAACATGTCTAATGTAGTTATCATGCATGTGGACTTGTGTGTTGTGTACGAAGAAATTTATTTGATCGCCATTTGTTTTTGTTGCATCGATGAATATATATGCAAGCTCGATCAGCGTATGGTGTTTGTATCATTGATAAGGTTTACTTCACTAGCGTAATAATGCAACCAGGAATTTAAGCCACCTCTTATTTTGTCAAAACTACTTCTATCAACAATTTTTGAAGTCACAGGACTCCATTTAGGATTACATGAACAGAATGCATTTATTTTTCATTCTATCTTTACAAGTGTTGGAGACCGGGCTATGCTTAGCTCGACCAATCAGAATGTACCTGGGTGATGAAATATGCAGCTCAACACTATAGGATGAAATGCATCGAATTGACAACATAGAGTCACGTTGTGCTATGTTCTTCCTAGTTCTACCACTCTTCTAAGGATTCTTTTTCAAACTTGTCTCCGACTCAAATTTGCAATACATCCCATTCACTACTAGATCATGCTATGTGACCGCCGATGCCAATCACCGCGCTCGACATTGTTGCTCTCATCCTAAACTATGGCATTCTCCCCTAGCAACTGAGCCTGATCCTGCTACACGTGGAAGCTTTTAGGTACGTGTAGAAGATCAGCCAGTGAAACTGCGATGTGTGGTCATGACATCATTTTTTCTCCAAACATCACATCCCAATTTTTTTGGCCATTAGTTTACCTTGAGTGGTGTACTTGGCAATGTTTGTAGCATTTATTGCACACACACATATGAGCAACCCCAAAGCAAATAGTGCTAGCAAATCATGACAAAGAACCTATCACAAACTCAACCAACAATGAGAAACTTCTTAGTGTTGATTGATTTCAAATTCTTTGTGTAATTAACAAGAGAATGAATACAAAAGACTGATTTGTTAGTTAATAAGTGATGGTGAAGTTGCGATCCAAAAGTGCGAAAAGACTACTTGGTTTGATTTTGAATTAATTATCTGCTAATTTAGTTTCTTCATGGCCTTGCTACGTAACAGGTAGTATGTATCTCTTTTTTTGTGACGATGAATGTGTAGTATGTATCTCTACCAGGCTTGTGAGACAACTCATTAAGATGGCTAAACAAAAAGCAAAACAATGTTCTTGCTTTTTCACTAGGCACTCAAGTTAACATCCACTCTGTTAAGCTTAGCATGGAATTCAAGATTTATGCATAATAGTTAAGGTTTAACATAAAGTGACAATCCTGACTCTTGTTGACTCATTGAGATGATACATTTAAAATAATCCTAGTCATTTCCAGGACGGTCTGGGTTTAAAAAAGCCCGACGTCAAAATCCAAGCACGAGCCCAATCCGGGCCAGCCGGCAGCCCGACAAAATGCCTATTTTCATATTTTTAACATAATAATATTGCTACTTTCGGGGATTAATACTAAAATACTATACCTATATTTATATAGAAGCCTAGAAATCATGTTCCGTCGAGCTTTTCTTGGGCTTCGGGTAGCGGGCTGCGGGCTGGTAAGTGAGGTCTGAGCCTGGCCAAGATGTAGGGCTTCGCGCCAGGCTACCCATGACAAGGTATAATTTAAAGAAATATCTCGGGATGTCATATTATAGGGATGGACATACACAATAAAAGCAACCAATAGATGGTGTTGGTATAGGGAAACTTGTCTTAGGTTGTAACTGCAATAATTTGAACAAAATGTGGGTTAAGTGACCCAAAAAGTAATGTCACTGAATTCGTATTCAGAATAAAGTTCATATTTCAATTTTATGACAATAATTCATTTATTATTCGCCAAATTCATGGTCAAAGTTGAATCATAAAATGTATGGACATAAAATGTATGGCCAAATTCATGTCAGAAACCCGTTTAAAATGCTTCAATATGTCATCAACTCGGTATGGTGGTTTTTTGTCATGAAATCAGCGTTAAGCTGGAGTTTTTGGTCACTTTTCAAAATGTGGTAGTTCTGTGGGACGGTTACGTGAAATGTGGTAGTTTTTTTTCAATTACTCTCAAGAAGGCCATGGACGGCCTCGCCGACCCGCTCACGGCATTCCTCGCCGCCGGAAGGAGGCCCGACTGGATCGTCCACGACTTCTGCCACCACTGGGTCCCGCCCATCGCCGACCAGCTTAAGGTGGCATCCGCCACGTTCCTCATCTTCCAGGCAGCCTTCTTGGTCTTCGTGGGGCCGCGGTGGGCAAACGCCGCACAACCGCGCACGGAGCCGGAGCACTTTGCCGAGCCACCCAGGTGGATTCCCTTCCCGTCCACCACCTTCTTCCACCGCCACGAAGCCTAGTGGATCACGGACGCCTTCCGCACCAACGCATCTGGCGTGTCCGACATGGACCGCTGGTGGCAGGTCTTGGAGCGCAGCCGCCTCACCACACACCGGAGCTGTGAGGAATTTGAGCCCCGGATGTTCGGCCTCCTATCCGATCTCTTCCGGAAGCCCGCCATCGCTGCCGGGATCCTTCTACCGGGGGCGCCCGACGAAAGTGACAAAGACCACCGGCAGAGCAGCTCAGGCGATGTCGCCTGTCCGCAGGTCCTGCGATGGCTGGACGACCAGCCTTCCAAGTCGGTCATCTACGTTGCGCTGGGAAGCGAGGCGCCGCTGACGCCAAAGAACGCCCATGAACTCGCGCTCGGCCTGGAGCTCACGGGTGTGCGCTTCCTCTGGGCGCTACGCAAGCCGAGGGGCACCGGAAGCGATGACGAGTGAGGGAGTCCTGGACTAGGGGGTGTCCGGATAGCCGAACTATCATCATTGGCCGGACTCCAAGACTATGAAGATACAAGATTGAAGACTTCGTCCCGTGTCCGGATGGGACTTTCCTTGGCGTGGAAGGCAAGCTTGGCAATACGGATATGTAGATCCCCTACCATTGTAACCGACTCTGTGTAACCCTAGCCCTCTCCGATGTCTATATAAACCGGAGGGTTTTAGTCCATAGGACGAACAACAATCATACCATAGGCTAGCTTCTAGGGTTTAGCCTCCTTGATCTCGTGGTAGATCTACTCTTGTACTACCCATATCATCAATATCAATCAAGCAGGAGTAGGGTTTTACCTCCATCGAGAGGGCCCGAACCTGGGTAAAAACATCGTGTCCCTTGTCTCCTGTTACCATCCGCCTAGACGCACAGTTCGGGACCCCCTACCCGAGATCCGCCGGTTTTGACACCAACATTGGTGCTTTCATTGAGAGTTCCTCTGTGTCGTCGCCCATAGGCCCGATGACTCCTTCGATCATCAACAACAACGCAGTCCAGGGCGATATCTTTCTCCCCGGACAGATCTTTGTATTCGGCGGCTTTGCACTGCGGGCCAATTCGCTTGGCCATCTGGAGCAGATTGAAAGCTACGCCCCTGGCCATCAGGTCAGATTGGGAAGTTTGAACTTCACGGCCGACATCCGCGGAGACTTGATCTTCGATGGGTTCGAGCCACAGCCGAGCGCGCCGCATTGTCACGATGGGCATGATTTAGCTCTGCTGCCGGATAATGCCTTGGAGGCCGCACAAGAGTCCGCTCTGACCCTTAACTCGGAGCCGACTGCGCCGATCGAGGATGGGTGGCTAGACACCGCCTCGGGGGCTGCTACCTCTACGGCGATGGAGCCGAATACCGACCTTGTCCCTTGCGAAGCTCGTGACTCCGAGGTGTCGGACTCCTCGCCGGACTCTGAACCTCCCGCGCCCCTACCAATCGAAACCGATTGGGCGCCGATCATGGAGTTCACCGTTGCGGACATCTTTTAGCACTCGCCTTTTGGCGAGATCCTGAATTCGCTAAAGTATCTCTCGTTATCAGGAGAGCCCTGGCCGGACTACGGTCAGGACGGTTGGGATGTGGACGACGAAGAAAGTCAAAGCCCACCCACCACCCACTTTTAGCCACTTTCGACGACCTAACCGACATGCTAGACTTCGACTCCGAAGACATCGACGGTATGGACGACGATGCCGGAGACGACCAAGAACCAGCGTCCACGGGGCACTAGAAAGCCACCTTGTCATACGACATATACATGGTGGACATCCCAAAGGATGGGAATGGCGAGGCAACAGCGGAGGAAGACCCCTCCAAGAAACAGCCTAAGCGTCGGCGTCAGTGGCGCCGCTCTAAATCCCGCCACAACAAGAATGGAGATTCCGGCACCGGAGATAATAACACCCCAGACAGTGCCGAAGACAACCCCCTCCAGCAAGATTCAGCACAGGAGGATGGAGAAGCCAACCCTGACGAGAGAGCGGCAGACGAAGAGGTAGAGGACGATAATTACATGCCTCCCTCCGGAGATGAGGCAAGCCTCGACGACGACGAATTCGTCGTGCCTGAGGATCCCGTCGAACAATAGCATTTCAAAAGCAGGCCTATGGCCAAGGCAAGCAGCCTCAAGAAAAAGCAGCAATAGCTTAGAGCTGATCAAGATCTTCTAGCCGACAGATGGACCGAAGTCCTCGCGGCCGAAGAGTACGAACTCGAACGCCCCTCCAAAAGCTACCCCAAACGCAAGCTGCTGCCCCGGTTAGAAGAGGAAGCATATAAACCTACATCACCAGCGCACAATACGGCCGACCGGCCACCTCGTGGCCGCGACAGAGAGGCCTCTAGGCCTTCCACTAAAGCCGTACCCCGGCATCGCTCGAAAAGTACAAAGCCACGGGGGAATGCGCCGGACTTGCGAGACATATTGGAGGATAAGGCAAGACAATCAAGATCGATCTACGGATCGCGTGGGCGCCCCACGATGCGCGACGACAACTGTCGCGCCGGATACAACAATTCCGGCCGGGTCGAACACAGTAGACAAGGCTCGTTTGAGCTACGTCGTGATATAGCCCAATACAGAGGCGCCGCACACCCACTATGCTTCACAGATGAAGTAATGGATCATCAAATCCCAGAAGGGTTCAAACCCGTGAACATCGAATCCTACGATGGCACAACAGACCCCGCGGTTTGGATCGAAGACTATCTCCTTCATATCCACATGGCCCGCGGCGATGATCTTCATGCCATCAAATACCTCCCACTCAAGCTTAAAGGACCAGCTCGGCATTGGCTTAACAGCTTGCCAGCAGAATCAATTGGGTGTTGGGAGGACCTGGAAGCCGCATTCCTCGATAACTTCCAGGGCACATATGTGCGACCACCAGACGCTGATGACCTAAGACACATAATTCAGCAGCCAGACGAATCGGCCAGACAATTCTGGACACAGTTCTTAACCAAGAAAAATCAAATCGTCGACTGTCCGGACATAGAGGCCCTCGCAGCCTTCAAACATAACATCCGCGACGAGTGGCTTGCCCGAAACATAGGACAGGAAAAGCCGAAATCCATGGCAGCCCTTACATCACTCATGACCCACTTCTGCGCGGGAGAGGACAGCTGGCTAGCCTGCAGTCACAACCTCAACAAAAATCCGGGCAGTCCGGATACCAAGGATCGAAATGGCAGGTCACGTCGCAACAAGCACAAACGCCGCATTAACGGCGATAATACTGAGGATACGGCAGTCAACGCCGGATTCAGAGGCTCCAAACCCGGTCAGCGGAAAAAGTCATTCAAAAGAACTACTCTGGGTCCGTCCAATTTGGACCGAATACTCGACCGCTCGTGCCAGATACACAGCATCCCCGAAAAGCCAGCTAATCACACCAACAGGGATTGTTGGGTATTCAAGCAGGTAGGCAAGTTAATTGCCGAAAACAATGACAAGGGGCTGCATAGCGATGACGAGGAAGAGACCCGGCCGTCGAACAATAGAGGATAGAAGGGTTTCCCCCCACAAGTGCGGACGGTGAACATGATATACGCAACCCACATACCCAAAAGGGAGCGGAAGCGTGCACTCGTGGACGATATCTGCGATGGAGCCAGTCGCCCCAAAGTTCAACCCATGGTCCTCCTGCCTGATCACTTTTGATCGAAGGGACCACCCCACCAGCATCTGCCATGGCGGGTTCGCCGCATTGGTTCTAGACACAATCGTCGATGGGTTTCACCTCACTAGAGTCCTGATGGACGGCGGTAGCAGCCTGAACCTACTTTACCAGGATACAGTGTGCAAGATGGGCATAGACCCCTCAAGGATTAAACCCACAAAAATGACCTTCAAAGGCGTCATACCAGGTGTAGAGGCAAATTGTACAGGCTCAGTTACACTGGAAGTGGTCTTCGGGTCCCCGGATAACTTCCGAAGCGAGGAGTTAATCTTTGACATAGTTCCGTTCCGCAGCGGTTATCATGCTCTGCTCGGACGAACCGCGTTTGCAAAGTTCAATGCGGTGCCGCACTATGCATACCTCAAGCTCAAGATGCCAGGCCCTCGAGGAGTCATCACGGTCAACGGAAACACTGAACGCTCCCTCCGAACGGAGGAGCATACAGCGGCTCTCGCGGCAGAAGTGCAGAGCAGCCTCTTAAGGCAATTCTCGAGTCCGGCCGCTAAGCGACCGGACACTACTAAGCGCGCCCGGAGTAACCTACAACAAGACCACCTGGCACGTTCCGAGCACGCGTAGCAATGCGGCCCCAACCCCAACCCTCGCAAAATTGCAAGACCGATACTTCGCGTACATCATTACGCTCTGGAGATACCATGGGCACAGGGGGAGGGGCACGACCATGGCAGGCCCAGAGTGCGGCTCAACCACACCAGGGGCTCCCAAGTGTGTCATCCTTTTTCTTTGCTTTTTTCGTATCCTCAGGACTCCATTTACCAGAGGCCCTGTCCGGCAGTAGACCTGCCGAATTCACGATGCAACAGCCAGGGAAGGAGAAAGGCTACGACGAGTATCCAGGTGGTCTCCATTACGAGCATTATATCTGTTTTATACACCATTCCACAGCCTACCCCTGGAGGGGGACATGTTTAATAGTCCCAGCCCTTGCTTATCGCACTATTTGTATCGTTCTGCATTCATGGCAGTACCTTTCTTTTTGAATAAACAATGCATCGCTGTTTGCCTATAATTGCATTCCTTTCTTACACATATGTTCACTTATGACATGTTGCATCTGTACACTTTGGTACGGCTAAATACACCAGGGGCTTAAAGTTCCCCAGACTATGGTGTGATAAGTCCGAACACTTTCATAAGTGCGGCACCCCGAACTTATAGCATTATATGCATCGGCTCCGAATCGTGTCTTGGGTCAATAGTTGGATTTGCCCGGCTCCCATGTTTTGGTACCTTACGTTCCGTTATATCGGCTAAGGTAGCGCTGGGAGAACCACTACGATTGTGCCCCAGTTGAGCTGGGAGAGCACCTCGGTGGAGAAAGCTAAAACTGACCGTCATGATGAGGCGAGAGCCGGTCGCTGTTCGAGAGGTTTTTTCGAGTCCCTAAAGACTTATGCCGCTTAGAGCGAGGAACCGGCTTTGTCCGGCCCAGGCATGGATAGCGCCCCGAATTCGGCCTTCAGAACACTAGGGGCTTCGCCGAAATTTAAAATTACAGAATTCTATGGCTAAGTGAGAGTGTTCAAGCATTATAAGTTCGGTTGCCCCGTTCTTGTGTTGAGCGCCTCCCTAGATGGACCCAAAAATAGGAACAAGAGCGCTCAAGTTTATCCCGAACACCCCAGCACTCGTGGCATGGGGGCTGAAGCCAACGACTTGCCATCTCTCAGATTTGTTAAACGGCCGCACAGAAGGTAATATTTTAAATTAACAAGCGTTGCTAAGCGCATATGAACAAAGTTTTCAGCGCACAGGATAACAAAATGCGAGCCTACTCAAATATTACATCTTTGGAGCACTCACCCGCAATAATGCGGGCACCCTTCAGGACACCCTTATAATACATCTCGGGCGTGCGATACTCCTTGCCCGGCGGTGGCGTGTCCGTCACAAGCTTCTCATCGTCCATCCTGCCCTAGTGCACTTTAGCACGGGCAAGGGCCCGACGGGAACCTTCAATGCAGGCGGAGTGCTTGATGACTTCAACCCACGGACAAGCATCCACCAGCCACCGCACCAGGCCGAAGTAGCTCCCGGGCATGGCCTCTTTGGGCCACAGCCGAACTATGAGGCCCTTCATGGTCTGTTCGGCCACCTTGTGGAGCTCGACCAGCTGCTTCAGCTGGTCGCTAAGGGGCACCGAATGTCCGGCCTCAGCATATTGAGACCAGAACACCTTCTCCATCGAGCTCCCCTCCTCGGCTCTGTAGAAAGCGGCAGCATCGGACACGCTACAGGGCAGATCTGCGAAAGCTCCTGGAGAGCTCTGAATTCGGGTAAGTAACAGGTAATTCACTTTTACATGCTTGCTTTGCATGAAGAATGCCTTACCCGCTGTTATTTGCTTCAATGCCTCGATTTCCTGGAGGGCCTTGTGGGCTTCGGCCTTAGTGGCTAGGCACTCTCAAGAGCCGACGCAAGCTCGGACTCTCGAGTCTTCGAGTCACGCTCCAAACTCTCGTGTTTTTCCACGAGAGCCTGGAGCTCTTGCCGTACCTCCACCACCCGCGCCTCCTGCTTCTCTCGCTCGGTGCGTTCCGTGGCCGCATTGCGTTCGGCCACGGACACCGCCTCCTTCAGGGTCGCCACCTTGTTTGTAGCCCCTGGAGTACCCATGTTATCCTTGTCATTCCTCTTGCAACCAAATCCTTTTCTGTAAGGTACAACTTTAATAAGGTGTTACTCACCTTCCTTGTCCTCGAGCTGCTTCTTGGCACGGCCGAGCTCGCTCTCGGACCGCTCGAGGCTCTGCTTCAAGGCATTGACCTCCATGATCGGTCTGGCAGAGGTCAGCAGCGCAGCCTGCATTCCCATATTGACATATTTTTGTTAAGACTCCTGCGTATATCTTTTTTAGATCCTCAGTCCGGCTTTTCTTTTCGAACACCGAATCGAGCATCAGGGGCTACTGTCTATGTGGTACTATTTTACATATCTTAAAAAACCTTACCTCAAAGCCTGTTAGAAGACTGCTGCAGGCTTCGGTTAGCCCGCTTTTGGCGAGCTGAACCTTCTAAATCACCGCACTCATGACAGTGCGGTGTTCCTCTTTGATGGAAGCGCCGTTGAGTGCCTCCAGTAAGTTATCCGGCACCTCCGGTTGGACAGAGGCCGCCGGTGTCACAGTCTTGCCCTTCTTACGAAGGGGCACCCGCCGGACTTCGGAACCACTGCAGGTTCCGGTGCGAGTCCGTTCCAAAGTCCGGGAGGTTGCCGTGCGGCACCTCCGGAGCTTCCTCCTCCTGGTGGGTCCCTTTTCGGGATCCCACCTCGGTGTCGTCGGCATCACCTGGGGAGGAGGCGGTCGGAAGTGAAGTGCTATTCACATCTGACGTACCCAAGGACCTGCTCGACGAAGCGGGAAGATCGTCCTTGGGCGGACTACAGGGTTGTATGCGGCATTAAAAGATGCTATGCGACAAAAAGAAAAACTATGAGTTATTCAGGAGTCCGGTTACTTACGATCTCGCCAGGGGCTTGGCCCTTGAGGGCCACTCCTCGTCGCCGTCGCCGGTGTTGGCGGAGAAGTCCGGGGGAAGGGTCCTTCCCTTCTTCGACCCTTCGGCCTCCCTCGTTGGGGAGGCCTTCCTCTTCTTCTCTCTCCCCCCCCCTGCTGGGGGAGAGGCCTCTTTCTTCTCCTCCTCGTTCTCGTGGGAGGAGTCCGCCTCGGAGTCATCGGACGATGAATCCGATAACACCTGACACCGGGAACTCCTCCGGGTTCCCGTGGCCTTCTTCTTGGCCTTCTTCTCCGGCACTACGTAAGGTGCCGGGACCAGCAGCCCTATCAAACGGGCATCCGCTAGGTCTTCTGGAAGGGGAGCCGGGCAGTTACCTGTCCGGACGTCTCCCGCCAGTCCTGTCAAAGGTATTGGGAGTTTAGATCCCACATAGAGTCAAACTATGAGAAGCAAGTGTCCCATAAAGGATAATATAGCTTACCTCGCCAGCCGGACGCTGCGAGCTGAATCCGCGATCTTCGGTAGCGGATGCGGGAGCCTCGGCGCCCTTGAACAGCACCCTCCAGGCCTCTTCGTACGTAGTGTCGAAGAGTCCGCTCAAGGTCTGGTGCTGTGCCGGATCAAACTCCCACAAGTTGAAGTCCCGCTGTTGGCAGGGGAGAATCCGGCGGATGAGGATGACCTGGATTACGTTGACAAGCTTGAGCTTCTTGTTCACCAGGGTTTGGAGACAGGATTGGAGTCCGATCAGCTCTTCCGAATTACCCCACAGCAGGCCCTTCTCTTTTCAGGAAGTAAGCCGCATGGGGATGCCAGATCTGAATTCGGGGGCCGCTGCCCATTCAGGGTCATGCGGCTCGGTGATGTAGAACCACCCCGATTGCCACCCTTTGATGGTTTCCATGAAGGCGCCCTCGAGCCAGGTGACGTTGGGCATCTTGCCCACCATGGCACCTCCGCATTCCGCTTGGCTGCCCTTCACAACCTTCGGCTTGACATTGAAGGTCTTTAGCCACAAGCCGAAGTGGGGCTGGATGCAGAGGAAGGCCTCGCACACGATGATAAATGCCGAGATGTTGAGGATGAAATTTGGGGACAGATCATGGAAATCCAGGCCATAGTAGAACATGAGTGTCACGCCCAATATGTGACCCTATCCAAAAGGAACTCGAAGGTCCCACCAAGGATAGACCCGCATATTGGAACGCTTTTGCAAGGTGGATATCATTACATCAACATTACATAATAGATGGGGATACATACAAGAGGCATACAATGCCACACGAATACAACAATACATCATATACAAGATCAACATCCGACTACGGATGAAACATAAACAAAACTCAAACAATATCCACCCTGCTAGCCGAGGCTGCCGACCTGGAACCTATCCCCTGATCGAAGAAGAAGTAGAAGAAGAACTCCAAACAAGAAAACATCGCTCTCGCGTCAAGATCATTGCATAACCTGTACTTGCAACTGTTGTTGTAGTAATCTGTGAGCCACGAGGACTCAGCAATCCCATTACCATGGGTATCAAGACTAGCAAAGCTTAATAGGAAAGGAAGGGGTAAAGTGGTGAGGTTGCAGCAGCGACTAAGCAAGTATGGTGGCTAACATACGCAAATAAGAGTGAGAAGAGAAGCAAAGGAACGGTCGTGAAGCTAGCAATGATCAAGAGGTGATCCTGAACTCCTACTTACGTCAAACATAACACAGAAACCGTGTTCACTTCCCGGACTCCGCCGAGAAGAGACCATCACGGCTACACACGCGGTTGATGCATTTTAATTCGTATCTGGTGTCAAGTTATCTACAACCGGACATTAACAAAGTCCCATCTGCCACATAACCGCGGGCACGGCTCTCGAAAGTTTATACCATGCAGGGGTGTCCCAACTTAGCCCATGACAAGCTCTCGCGATCAACGAAGGAATAGACCTTCTCCCAGGAAGACCCGATCAGTCTCGGAATCCCGGTTTACAAGACATTTCGACAATGGTAAAACAAGACCAGCAAAGCCACCCGATGCGCCGACAATCCCGATAGGAGCTGCACATATCTCGTTCTCAGGGCAACACCGGATGAGACATCCTACGAGTAAAACCAGACCTCGAGTTGCCCCAAGGGGGCCCCGCAGTCTACTCGGTTTGAACCAGCACTTAGACAAGCACTGGCCCGGGGGGGCTAAAATAAAGATGACCCTTGGTTTAATTACTCCCAAGGGAAAAGGTAGGTGGTGGTGAGGCAAATGGTAAAACCAAGGTTGGGCCTTGCTGGACAAGTTTTATTCAAAGCGAACTATCAGGGGGGTCCCATAAATCACCCGACCGCGTTAGGAACGCAAAATTCGGGAACATAATACCGGCATGACGGAAACTAGGGTGGCAAGAGTGGAACAAAACACCAGGCATAAGGCCGAGCCTTCCACCCTTTACCAAGTATATAGATGCATTAATAATATAAGAGATATTGTGATATCCCAACATAACCCTGTCCACCATGCAGAAATCTTCAACTTCATCTGCAACTAGCAACGCTATAAGAGGGGCTGAGCAAAGCGGTAACATAGCCAAACAACGGTTTGCTAGGAATGGTGTCAGGTTAGAGGTTCATGGCAATTTGGGAGGCTTGAAGAGCAAAAGATAGGTAGCGAAGCAAAGCGATAGAACGAAGCAACTAGCATAGCAATGATAGTAGTGAAATCCAGGGTAGCGGTCATCTTGCCTGAAATCCCGCTAGGAAGAAGAACGAGTCCATGAAGAAGATGAAGCCATGAAGACGAACCACACGTAGATGAACGCATCCTCACGATCGCAACGAAACGGGAACTATCGAGAAGAAGCACACAACATGGTAAACACACCACACATAGGCAAGACATGATGCACAACAAGCATGATGCATGACAAGACTACATGAAGCTACTCATGGCAAGAGATGAAGCAAACAAGACCAACACATCAAGGCAAGTTTAAATGAGGCCGGAAACAACATGCAACAATTCCGGTAAGTCCTCATATGCATATTTCGAAATTGGTCCAGAACTGAATAAACCTTATGTTCAAGTTGTTAAACAGCAAGTTTAAGATGCACCAAGATGATCTACACGAAATTCTAGTCAAGTTACATATAAAGTTCATTAGATTCGGAGCTACGGCCTAGAAGATATGAGCAAAACAAGTTAAGCATGACATTGATGCAAAATGCATACAAACATCAAGCAAACACCTCAAAATATGGATGCAACATGATAATATGAAGCTACATGCAAAATCAAGCAAATTTCATATAGAGCACACTCAAATCGGAGCAACGGTTCAACACACACACACTATACAAGTCATAGAAACAATCTGTCCATAACAGCAACTAGGAATCTTGCAAGCATCAAATAAATATGCTACAGCACCACAACATAATAACAAAAGGCATGGGCATGAAGTACCGGTAAAGCATAACAAAACATGAACACTGAGCTATCTCCAGAAACAACTAGAACATGCTCCAAACCACATGGTAAGATTGCAAATAATAACAGTTTCAGACTTACCAGGAAATAACATCAGGTTGCAATGTTTAGAGCAAGCAAACAACATGTTACAGGAACATATCATGGAAAAAAAAGGCATGGAATGATACTACTAAATGCATAGAACAACGGTACCTTACTGACCATGAGCCAAAAAGGCACGGAAAATATGATGGCACCCATGTAAACATGGCAAGTTATATTACAGATTCAAACATGGCAGGAACAACAATAAGTAGGCATGTTCGTGAGCTTGAACCACTCACCACAGAGAAATACATGGCATGGCAAGGCAACCAACAGTAAGAAGACATGTTTATGAAGCTGATCATGGAAATATCAAGGTCATAGGGTTCATGGATCACTAGGAAAACACATGGAAACATTGAACTTCACATTAACAGGCCGACAACAACATCATTTAGCAAACTTTAGAGCAAGATAACAACATGTTCCAGCAGGCTATAATTGCAACCACGGGCATGAATGGATAGATCATAACATGTAGATCAAAACATGTTTATAGAACATCTCCAGATTATGCATAGAATGATTAGTAGAAGCATGTTAACATAGCAACAAAATATAACAGAATCTGTCAGGAAAATCAGCAACAACAACTACCCTACTTAGCAAGCTCGATTCACTCATCACATGTCATTGCATGACAAGATAAGCATACCATCATCAAGAAGACATGTTTATGTAACCAACCAAGGCAAGAACAAGTCCATAGCATGCAAGTATCAACTATAGCAACCTTGGCCAAATTGAATAACATGTAAACAATCTGCCAGGAAACATTTTGAAGCAAAAGTAGAGCACTCAAAATGAAATGCTAGACTACTCCATAATTGCAAACAAGGGCATGAATGGATAGACAATAATCATATGTTCAAAACACCCTTACTGAAGTATCTCTAAATATGCATGGATCTCTCTGTAGCATCAAGTTTACATGGCTCAAAATAACAGCAGAATAGGGACTAAAATCAGCAATATCACGAAGCCTAGTTTGCATGCTTGTGCTAGTCACCACATTGATCACAAAAATACATGGCATACACCCCTGGAAAGATGGCATGGCATAGATCAAAACACATGAAGACATCAACCTCATAGGATGCACACATCAATCATGGCAAAAATGATAAATGAGCAGTTATAACAGTTTCAGCAGGTTAACATCAACATGCACTCTTCCAACAGCATTTCGGGCATCAAGATGAGCTCAAATGAAAATGATGCAATGGTATTAAATGAAGTACTCGTCGAGACGAACAATTTGACATATTGCATGCGCAAAACGGAGCTACGGATGCAGAGATACAATGCAACGAACATGGCATGATAATGTATGAATATCTTCGGGACTTAGTGAAAATATACCTCCGGATCTGGGGGTTGACCCGGGCACGGAAATCGAGGCGCGGCGGATCTCGCCGGAGGATGGCCGGAGAAGACGAGGGAGGGCCGGAGATGCTCGGGGCGGCGGATCCGCTGGCGAGGCGAGGCAAGACGGCGGGAGGCACGCCCGCGAGGCGCGGCGGCGAGGGCGGCGACGCCCGGCAAGGCGCGGCACGGGCGGCGGAGGCGGCGGCCAGGTGTCGTGGCTTGATTGGCTGCGGGTGCGGGCGGACGTGTCCGGCCGCCGGGCGGACATGTCCGGCGGCGCGAGGAGGGAGAGGACTAGGGTTTCATCCGTGAATTCGGGGGAGGGGCACATATTTATAGGTAGAGGGAGTTAGGAGAGTCCAAATGAGGAGAGGTTTTCGGCCAAGCGATCGTGATCGAACGACCGAGAGCATGGAGGGGAGTTTGATGGGCTTTGGGCCACTTTGGAAGGGTTGTTGGGCTGCACACAAAAGAGGGCTTTACGGTTAACCGGTTAACCGTTGGAGTATCAAACGACCTCCAAATGGCACGAAACTTGACAGGCGGTCTACCGGTGCTATACCAAGGCCGCTTGACAAACCTCGGGCCATTCCGAGAAAGTTTAATACCCGCTCACAACGAGAGACAAAAGGGGGACGCCGGGGGACATAGGAGTGCCGGATTGCAAAACGGACAACGGGGAAAATGCTCGGATGTATGAGACGAACACGAATGCGAAATGAAATGCCCATGATGACATGATATGAAATGCAGATGATGACATGGCAAAGTGCAACACGCAAGCAAATGATATGGCAACAACGACGAATAACTGACAGACACCTGGCGCATCGAATCCGGGGCGTTACAATGAGCCCCCGGACAAAGGGGTGGAGTGGGAACCCAGTCCGCGGAGGAAATGGGGAGGGAATACCACCCTCTCATGGGGCCTGGGGGTGGGGATGAGCTGCCCCTCGTCGGGGAGACGGTGCGCGATATCGCTGGACAAATATCCGGGATGCGCAGCTTCTTGATGTGCCCCTCCGTAACGGAGGAGGCTATCCACTTGCCTCCCGCTCCGGACATGGTCGGAGAAGGTTGAGGTGAGATGTGCGGACTTGGGCGATGGAGCTTGAGTGCGCGGAGATGGATAAGCAAAGGAGGAAGAAGGCGTAGGTAAAAAGGTGGATCCTTATCCCCTTATATATGGGCGGACGAAACTATGCGTCCCCACCAGCCTGGTAAAACTCGCTTATCTCCCAAGCGCCACAATCAATGGCGCGGTTGGGTTACCCACGTCCGTATTGATGAGAATCCCGGAATAAGGGGACACGATCTCTGCTTCGACAAGACGTGCCAAGGAAACCGCTTCGCTAAACGCGCTGAGGTGGAATAATAAAAACGATTCGAGTAAAGGCTTGGTTGTGGTGTGACGTCACGCCACAACATACGTCTGCAGACTGAACTTGTGTAAATATTATTCTCTCTACAGTGGTATGTGGAATTTATTTTGCAGAGCCGGACACTGTCCTGGTGTTCACAATCTTCTATGAATTATTCGGAGGAGGAACCCGCCTTACAATGCCGAAGACAATATGCGCGCCGGACTCGTCGTCATTGAAGCCTGGTTCAGGGGCTACTGAGGAAGTCCTGGACTAGGGGGTATCCGAATAGCCGAACTATCATCATTGGCCGGACTCCAAGACTATGAAGATACAAGATTGAAGACTTCGTCCCGTGTCCGGATGGGACTTTCCTTGGCGTGGAAGGCAAGCTTGGCAATACGGATATGTAGATCTCCTACCATTGTAACCGACTCTGTGTAACACTAGCCCTCTCCGGTGTCCATATAAATCGGAGGGTTTTAGTCCATAGGACGAACAACAATCATACCATAGGCTAGCTTCTAGGGTTTAGCCTCCTTGATCTCGTGGTAGATCTACTCTTGTACTACCCATATCATCAATATCAATCAAGCAGGAGTAGGATTTTACCTCCATCGAGAGGGCCCGAACCTGGGTAAAAACATCGTGTCCCTTGTCTCCTGTTACCATCCGCCTAGACGCATAGTTTGGGACCCCCTACCCGAGATCCGCCGGTTTTGACACCGACAACGAGCTTCTGTTGCCGGCCGGGTTCGAGGAGCGGACGCGAGACCGCGGGGTGGTTTGCACGGGGTGGGTGCCGCAGGTGGAGGCGTTGGCGCACTGGGCCATGGGCGTGTTCCTGACGCACTGTGGCTGGGGCTCCACCATCGAGCCTCTCCGCCGGGATCCGCTGGTGATGCTCCGTTAAATGTTGACCAGCCCCTGATCGCGCGGGCGATGGCAGAGAGAGGGATCGGCGTGGAGGTAGCGAGAGACGTGAAGGACGGTTCGTTTGACAGGGACGGCGTCGCGGTGGCGGTGCGGCGCGTCATGGTGGAGGAGGAGGGGAAGGTGTTGGCGACCAACGCCAAGAAGCTGCAGGAGGTTCTAGTGGACTAGGGACGCGAGGAGCATTACATTGACGAGCTCGAGGATTATCTCACACGCTACAAATAACACGTCTAATATAGTTATCATGCATGTGGACTTGTGTGTTGTGTACCAAGAAATTTATTTGATTGCCGTTTGTTTTTGTTGCATCGATGAATATATGCAAGCTTGGTGTATGATGTTTGCATCATTGATACGGTTTACTTCACTAGCATAATAATGCAACCACCAAATTAAGCCACCTCTTATTTCTATCACAATTTTTGAAGTCAGAGGACTACATTTAGGATAACATCGATAGAATGCATATATTTTTCATTCTATCTTTACAAGTGTTGGAGACCGGGCCATGCTTTAGCTCGACCAATCGGTATGTAGTGGAGTGATGAAATATGCGGCTCAACACTCGAGGATGAAATGCATCGAATTGACAACATAGGGTGTGTTTGGTATCATGTATGGACCTAGGCTAGTTGTTCTACTCTTGTACATGTTGAGTGTAGAAATGGCGAGTCTATGCATTTGCTGTTGTTTGGCGACGGTGTATGCGCTGAGACATGTTGAGCTGGGACTTTGTTTGGCAAGTTGCATGTGTTTAGACATGCTAAACAATTTCGATTTCCGAAAAAAAAATTGAATGACGAACAAAATTGAAAAAACATGAACAAGAATTTAAACATATTTTGAAATTCTGAATTTTTTATTGAAAATTTAAACATGATTTGAATTTTACATATTTTTGAAACACTTAAACAAATTCTAGAATTCTATTATTTTTGAAATTTTAAACATGTCTTGAAAGTTTGATTTTTACTTAAAATTTTAAATGAAATTTTAAAATTTGATTTTTAAAATATAAACAAAGTTTGAAATTCCAAACAAATTTTGAAATTCTATTTCTTGAAAATTTAATTTTTTGATGTTTTGAACATTTTATAAAATTGAATAAACTAAATTTGAATATTTTTGGAAAATTTAAACAAAATTTTAAATTCTGAAAATCTTTTGAAAATTTTGACAGTTTTGAAATTCTGAACATTTAAGATTTTTTTAATTCTGAACTATGTCAAAATTTAAACATTTTTAAATTATGAATATTTTTTGAAACATTAAACAAAATTTGATATTATGAATATTTTTGGAAAATTTAAACATATATGGACATGGTCTGGTGGGTGGGGACGAGGGTCGGGGCCAGCATGGCTACTTCCATGCACCCTCTCTAGGGTGCACAAGATGGACATGGATGAAGACCCTTTTTTGCATCAGATTGGCCTAGCCCAGGTGAGACCATGCACCCTGCCAAACAAGCAAAAGTGGGTCGGGTTGAGAACTTTTGCCCTCATGCACCCTACCAGACACACCCCTAGATTCACGTTGTGCTATGTTCTTGCTAGTTCTACTGCTCTTTCGAGGATTCTTTTTCATACTTGTCTCCGAGTTAAATTTGCAATACAACTTGTTCCCTTCTAGATCATGCTACGTGACCGCCGATGCCAATCACCATGCTTGCCATTGTTACTCCCATCCTAAACTTTGGCATTCTCCCCTAGAAACTGAGCATGTTGCATGTAGAAGCTAGTAGGTATGTATAGAAGATCAACGAGTGAAACAACGTTGTATGGCCATAAACATCAATTTTTCACCAAACATGACATGCCAATTGTTGTAGGCATTTAGTTTACCACGAGTGGTGTACTTTCCGGTGTTTGTAGCATCACTTTAGCTTACATGTCAGCTGACTAAGTTTTAAGTTTTGGATCGCTCGATTTTTTAACCGTTGATTACTGCTCCAAGATGCGTGCTAGTTGTTTTTTTCCTGTCATGTGTGTTGTCCTGAATTGGGCTGGACTTTTTTTAATTGATCCCAATTTTGGGTCAGTCGATTTTTTGCTGGGCTAAAGCTTGTTACGTGTCTTCTTATTAGGCTATTTGTGTGAGTTTTTGCTGATGTTTTTTTGTCAGCTTTTATGGGTACATTTTGGATGTTGTGTGAATACAAAATATATACACGTAGTAATTTATAATGTGTGTATAAATTGTCATTCTATGAAAAACAATGCACAATTATGTGCTTATTTCTTACATACTACTAAAATAATGCAGTTTCATTATAATTGCATGTTCTGTGAAAATTCCACTACCATATGCATATTCCTGCATATTATTGAAAGCACAATTTTTTGTATATATTGTGTGTAAATTTTGTTATTGTTTGATTATTTTATAATTTCTTTCCTCTTAAAGGGTAATATCAATGCAACTAATTCATTCTTACTTAGAAAACATCATTATTTTGATTTTTTAGTAGTTATTTCATATATTTTTCTGAAGAGTAATACCAAAACCACTAATTTATCTTTTTCTTACAAAACTTCATTATTTTGTTTTTGATTTAGTATTGTTTCATTTTTTAAAAGGTAATACCAATGTCACTAATTCATTCCTTCTTAGGAAACTTTCTTTTTTGTGAGAATTCTACTATTATATACTTATTCTTGCATATTATAAAAAAGTGCAATTTCTGCGTAAATTGTGAGCAAATTTCTCATTTTTTTTATTTTTTGTTTCCTTTCTTCTTAAAGGGTAATACCATTGTCACTAATTGATTCTTTCTTAGAAAACTTCATTATTTTGCTTTTGGTTTTGATTTAGTTTTTATTTTAGTTGCTTTCTTCCTAAAGGGTATTACTAAGGCTTCTAACTCATTCTTTATTAGAAAAACTTCATTATTTTATTTTTATTTAGTTTATTTTTATTTTATTTCTTATTTAATTGCAACTTTGTTGGTACTATTGCATTATTTCTTAGGAAATTTCCTTTACAGTAAATATTTCACTATTATATGCTTATTCTGGCATATCAGAAAAAATTGTAATTTATGTGTAAATTGTGTACAATTTTTATCATTTTTTTTTCTTTATTCCTAAAGTGTAATACCAATGTCGTTAATTATTTTTTAGAGAACTTCATTGTTTTTATTTTCTTTTGGTTTTTGCTAAATTACTTTCTTCTTTAGGCCTCGTTTGATACAAGGGGATTGGGGAGGTTTGTGGAGAGGGGGATTTCGTTGGATTGGGTGAATCCCTCTCCTCCACCCAGTCCCCTCAATTCCCCACTAATCCCTCTTCCTTCAGAAATCTCTCTATTTGGTTAAATTTTCTACAACAGCAGCAGCATAGCAAGCGTTCAACTCTTCTCTGTTCCCTGAGTGGCTCCGGGGGTTTTCCGTACCACATGGATTGGGAGGGATTCGTGGGGATCAGGAGGTTGGCCTGCCCAATCCCTGCGTGTCAAATGGGCTGACAAGGATTTGTGGGGATTTTGAGCCCTGCGGGGATATTCCTCTCCAAACCTCCTCCACCAAACAAGGCCTTAAGGGTAATGTGTATGTAGTTCATTCATTCCATCTTAGAAAAATTCATTATTTCTTAGAGAACCTCGTTATTTTGATTTTGCTTCATTTTTATTTCATTTTCTTTCTTCTTAAAGGGTAATACCAATGCAACTACTTCATTTTTCTTATAACTTTTTTATTTTGATTTTATTTTAGTTGTTATTTTATTTTATTTCTTATTTAAAGTAATATCTATGGTACTGATTCATCCCTTCTTCTGGAATTCCTTTTTGTGAAAATTCACTATTGTATGCTTATTGTTGCACATTACAGAAAAGTGTTTATTTTGTGTATACTGTGTGTAAATTTTGTCATTGTTTGATTTGTGTTTTATAAAACTACTTAAAGGGTAATACCAACACCACTAATTCATTCTTAATTAGTGAACTTCACTATTTTGATTTTTTTTCTTACCTTTTATTTTATTTCATTTTACTTCTTTTTAAAGGGTAATGTCAATGTCACTAATTCATTCTTCCTTAGAAAACTTCATTATGTTGATTATTTTGTTTTTTCTTTAAGGGTAATACCAATGCCACTAATTTATTCTTTTTTAGAAAAAATATTTTTGCAAAAAACACCATTGTATGCTTATTCTTGTATATTATAAAATAACACAATTTTTTTTGTACATTTGTTGGAAATTTTGTCACTGCTTTTAGTTTCTTATTTTTTTTCTTAAAGGGTAATTCCAATGGCACTAATTCATTCTTCTCTAGAAAACTTTTGGGGGGTTAGTGTTAGTATAAGGGAAAGAAAGGCTAGAGAAAGAAGAAGGCGGCTGGGCCTTTGGATCTTGATCGGTTGGTGGAGACGATTTGAGTGAATGCCCAAAAAAACTAGGTGCCTATCAAATCATAGCCCCCATAACAATTTTTATGCAATGTGTGTACAATTCGTACCACTGTCTAAAAACTGCACTACTATATGCTTATTTTTGCATTTTATGAAAAGCTGCAATTCTCATGCGAATTGTGTGCTATTTTCTGCCATTGTTTGTTTTATGTGTTTTTCCATTTTTCGGATGTAAATATAATCGGTAACAAGATCTCTGTGGATGTAGCATGTCTAAAGAAGCACTTCCGACTGTGATGATGTTTGAAGTTTTAACCAACGAGACAGGAGCCGCTCGCCTGAGCAATATAGCTACGTGTGGTCGCGTAACTAGCTACGTGTGGTCGTGTATATGTGCTTCTAGGACCTACTATGGGAGCAGGACAGTGTAGAGTACTTGTGTTAATCAGCGTGAGAAAGTCTAAGTCATCTAAGAGTGAAAAAGGTATAGGCCAGTTAGCTTGGAGGCTCCAAGTTGGAGTTGTGGGCGCGCATGGCTTTCACTTGCTCTCGACCTGATAAGTGCAGCTGCATGCGGCCAGCCCAGTTGACAAAATTTAAGCCGTAGGGTGACATGCAACGTGCACATGCATGACTATGAAGCTCGATAAGTGCACTGTGCACACATCGTTGCCGGCAAGGTCGACTGAAACAAGTTTGGGTCAGGCGACTAACCCAATTTTATTTTCAGTCAGCTGACCGGTAGCCGGTCCCTTGTAGCATTTATTGCACATATATATGAGCAACCCCAAATCAAAAATTTCAACAAAATGTGGGTTAAGAGACCCAAAAATTAATGCCACTGAATTCGTATTCAAAAGAAGTTTCCTATATCTCAATTTTATGACAATAATTCATATATTATAGGCCTAATTAATGGTCGAAGTTGAATATTAAAATGTATGGACACTTTATAATCTAGCAAGAAGGGAGTACTAAGGAATTCATTCATGGTTGTAAAAAAAATGGAAATCACTCAAGGAGGAAAAGAATATGACACAAGATGATGTGAGTTATCTCTAGAAAGCATAGAACGTCACTTATTATTGTATGTATTCTATTGTTGAAATGGAGTGGTTGCAAAGTAAAACATATTTTTCTTACTTATCTTATTTCATATATTACGTGATTTTCCTTTATACGGTTGGAGTACAGTGATTTCATCACCACACTTAAAGGCCCATATGTTCACAAGTCGCATTGATTGTTGAACGCGAATTTTGGTTAATACTACTACCTCCATTCTGGTTCATTTGTCCCCTTCGTATTTTGTGCTAAATTTTACTATAAATTTAACTAATAAAATGGTAGTGCATGTCAAAAAATTGTATCGTTCGATTTGTATTTGAACATAGTTTCCAAAGATATTATTTTTTATAACATGCATTAATATTTTAATAGTTAAATATAAAGTCAAAGTTCAACACAAAATACAAAGCGGACTAATAAATCAGGACGAAGATAGTATACCACAAGTTTTGTTATACTTTCGGGAAAAGTAAAGGCGTCCTCGGACAAACACATTAATAAACAACCAGGGACCACAGGAGCAAGGCGGCGAGTAAATATTAATAATGGCGTATTCTCATCCTTTAAGAGCAACTCCAACGCAGTGATTGATTTCATCCGTCCACGTCTGTTTGGGTCGCCGCAGACAAAAACACCGGCCCAACGCGCCGACCCATTCCCAAAAATCATGCGCACGGAACTATTTCTGGCCCAAATTTGCACCTGAAATGCCTCGGCGCGGACGTGAAGCGGACGTACCGGTGTCCCCTCGGTGTTCGCCGTGGCCCCGCATGTCGGCCGACAAACTACCACCCGCGGTCATATTTATGACGACCACCGGTACCAGCTCACTAGTCAGCCAGTGAAAGCGTCGTTTTTTAACCCACGCGTGCGGCGGGGGAGGGAGGGGGGCATCATCCACTTCCATCCACATCTGGCCCCCCACCACCCCCTTCGTGCTTCCTCGTGTCGACAACCCAAACCCTAGCCATGGGGCTCTTCGGCATCAACTCCGGCAGCGACAAGGGTAAGGGCACCCATGGCGCCCCATCCTCCCGTGCTCCTCCTCCCCCACCTCCTCCCTCGCCGGCGCGTGCCCGCTCAGGTTGGTAGTGCCTGCACATCCTAATTCGTCAGTTTCTGTCTCGTCGGAATAAATGGGTCGGCACCTCCCGTTGGGCGCACCTGCCGACCCAAATGAAAAACCGGACGCGCACGTCCGCCTGGCCGATCCAAATAGACGAAAAGCGGACAAAGTGCGCGTCCGTTTGTGTCGCCGCATTGGAGTTGCTCTAAGTCGCATGAGTCCATTTATGATAAAATGGACATAATACATATATTGTTTTCATTAAATCTTTACCAGCGTCAGAGACCAGGCCATGCTTAGCTCAACCAGTTGGTATCTCTCTGAGTGATGAAATATACGACTCAACACTCTAGGATGAAATGCATCGAATTGACAACATAGAGCCACGTTGGGCTTATGTTCTTCTTAGCTTTACTTCTCTTCTTGGGAATCTTTTTTCATACTTGTCACCGACTCAAATTTCCAATGCATCCCGTTCCCTACTAGATCATGCTATGTGACTGCAGATGGCAATCACCGTGGTCGTTATTGTTGCTCTCATCCTAAACTTAGGCATTCTCCCCTAGTAACTGAGCCTGATCCTGCTACATGTGGGAGCTAGTAGATATGTATAGAAGGTCAGCAAGTGAAACTGCACTGTGTGCCTAGGACATCAATTTTTCACCAAACATCACACTGTTGAGGCCATTTAATTTACTGCAAGTGTCGTGCTTGCCAACGTTTGTAGCATTTATTGCACATGTACATATGAGCAACCCCAAATCGAATAATGCCAGCCTATCATGACAAAGAACCTATCACAAACTCAACAAATAATGATAAACTTCTTAGTGTTGATGGATTTCCAGCTCGGATAGTAAAAGAAATATAGATCGCGCACTAAACCCTTCGTGTAACATAACAGAAACAAGAATACAAAAGATCGTTAGTTAATTAATGATGGTGAAGTTGCGATCCATAAGTGCGGAAAGACTATTTGGTTTGATTTTTGATTATTTGCTAATTTCAATTCTTCATGGCCTTGCTCTGTAACGAATGTGTAGTAAGTATCTCTACCAGGCTTATGAGAGAAGTCACTAAGATGGCAACCAAAAAGCAAAGCGATGTCCATGCTTTGTCGCTAGGCAGTCAAGCTAACATTCTCTCTATTAAGCTTTGCATGGCATTTCAGATTTATGCACAATAGTACGTTTAACATAAAGTGGAAATCCTGGCTCTTTTTGACTACATGAGATGATCCATATTTAAACACATATCTCGGAGTGTCATATTATACGGATGGGCATACGCAATAAAAGCAACCAATGGACGGATTTGGTATAGGTAATTTGTGTCTGAGTTGATAGGTGCAATAATTTTGATAAAATGTGGGTCAAGTGACCCAAAAACTATCCCACTGAATTCGTATTCAAAAGTAGTGTCCTATATTACAATTTTATGGCAATAATTCATTTACTATTAGCCAAATTAATAGTCAATCTTGAATCTAAAAATGTATGGACACTTTATAATCTAGTAAGCAGGAGTAGTAAGGAATTCACTCAAGGTCGCTGCAAAAAGGAGAGAAGAAAATCACTCAAGGAGGACAAGAATATGACAGGAGATGATGTGAGTTACCTCTGGAAAGGAGTAGAACGACACTTACTACTGCAAGTAAATAGATTCCTAAAATGTAGTCTATTTTCCAAATGGAGTGGTTGCAAAGTAAAAAATATTTTTCTTACTTATCTTAATTTAAATATTACATGAAAGGACCATATATATGCACAAGTCTCATTGACTGATAAACGTAACTTTTGGTTAATAGAACACAGGTTTTGTTCTACATTCAGAGGAAAGAAAGGCAGCCTTGGAGAAAGACGATTAATAAACAACCAAATTAACTGATGGTGCATGTAATATATGAGTAATTTTCACATGTTTTGTAACTTAGCACGAAGGTGCAATACCGTAGTTACGTACTCAATTCGCATACCCAATAATTTAACTTGTGAAGTCCGAGTCTCATCCTAAGCATCTGGTGTGCCACGGTATGTTGTGCAGTGGCATATTGCCGCACGGCACCAACCGGCACACAGCTAGCACATGTATCCAAGTGCAGCAACAAGAGCATATTTTGCGTGTACACCTGTGGTTGATCTTCAATTTGAATTCCCCGTGCATCATATTCCTATTGCTGATGAATCGCCCTTATGGTCCGGTGCCACTTTAAGTTACATCACCATTGATCTCGCAGCCAACCATCGACTTCTCCATACATATTCTTACATTAACACTCCACGATTCCATGTTGTGTTGATTTACATGGAGAAAAGCTAGCTAGTAATTTGCAGATGAACCATCGGCCCTCGACCACACAAGCATATATGCAGAGATATATGGCTCAACCACTCAAGACTTTGGACTTTAATCAATCAGCTATTGCGTTATTTATTGTCTGAAAATTATTATTTTATATGATGCACAAAAATATTTTGTCGTCGCCCTTCCCTCCGTAGAATTCTCGGTACCCGCACTTGCTAGGTGGTGACATGGGCCGATGTCCAAGTGTGTCACCATTGATTTGACCCTCATAGCTGCGCCGAGGTGGCAGTAGGCTGCACGGCCAAAGTGTCGCAGGTGTTTTCTTGGGGAGCGGGAGAGTGATTGTCTTCTAGGGCAATGGTGGCACTCCAGTCGTGTGAACAGTGGGTGTTGGTGGGTCATAGGTGATGCTTCCGTCATGTCGCTCGGCACTTTGCGGTGGCCATGTGGTGGCGTTATGTCCCCTCCTCTGTTCGCCAAAGAGGTTTGAACAGGTGGAGGACTACCAAGATAGTCAAGTCCGACAGCTGTCGTGCAGTGCACCCTTTGTTGTTGCCAGAGGCGGCGGAACAGGGCTTTCCTCCAACACAGGTGGTCGTAGCGGTGGCTCCCTCTATCGTGTGACGCTCCATGTGGCGATGCAACAATGAGGCTTTACATCGATACCACGGGCATGCAATGATGTGCCCACAAGTAAATCCAAATAAGTGAATCTTGGTGTTTACTCATGGCATCGACCTCTCCCTTTCATCGACGAGTGAAGGTTTGAGGATTACAGTCAATGCACGATCGACAGGAGTTCTGCCGGTAGCCTGTGGTGACTATCTCTGAGGACGCTGTTGTGGTTTCAAGCGAAATATAGGGTAGCTCAGCTCTTGGTAGGTACCCTGAAAATTGTGGCCAAAACACACGTGGAGAGATGCCGCAACACAAGCCTCGAGATTCGTATTTTTTTGCTTCTTCTTGAGGCCCTCGACAATCATCTTTGCTTCTTCTTGAGGCCGCAATCCCCTCCCCCCCCCCCGCCCCCGTCTCGATCGCCCGCTCCCTCGCCCCTCCTCCCAACCCCATCGCCGGCAGCACCCCCTCTCCCCACGACGCCGCAGACTCCCCATGGCCCGCGTTGGGGTGATGGTGCTGGCGCCTAAGCTGCCCTCGAAGACCCCACCGGCTGGGCCGCGCTTGCCAGAGAGCAGCGCCATGAGGCCGACCTCCGCCGCCACTGTCCTCCCATGACGCCCGCCGCTCTCACCTTTCATGAGGCTCGCCGCTCCCTCCCGGACTCCGCCGTTCCCTCCTCGCGACTCCGTCGCTCGCCATCATGAGACTAGCGGCGCTTCGCCACCCCTCCGGCCCGACCAAGGCCACTGCCCGGAAGGCCGCCTCCTCCCAGACGGATGATGGCCGGCGCCTCGCCGGGAGAGCGCGCGCCGCCCCCGCTTCCCCTCCCCCGTGCGTCGCTGTGGTCGCTCGCCGTCGCCCTCTCGGCCCCTGCCCAACGACGCCGCCACCACTCGCTGGTACCAGCCCCCCAAAAACCAACTAAGCATGCCTCCGGGCAATGGTGGCTCCAAGGCTTGCGGGCGCCAAGGCGCCAGGAAGAAGAAGAAGAGGGGTCCCGCCCGACCCCTCATTGCCGCGGCTCAGACCCCCGTGTCCTTGGCCGTGCCCAACTCCGGTGCTCCCCGCGATCCGCCTCCGTGCTTCAACTATGGACTTGCCGGCCACTACCAGGTTGAGTGCCCCAACCCGCTGATGTGCTACCTTTGCAAGGAGTCAGGCCACCCCGCGGCTCTCTGCCCGGACCGCTTGGTGAGGGAGGAGCTCATGATGTACGGCCACGGCATTGAGGGTCTCGGCTTCGTCCACATCAAGGTGGAGGACGCCCCCCCCCGTCTCCGTCGCTCCTTGCGGTCGTGACCATTGTGGGGGCCGGGGTCGCTTCGCCGGAGATGATCGAGGCGGAGCTCAACCACCTCAGCCGTCGCGTCTGGGATTGGCAGGTGACCCCGACCTCGGACAGCTCCTTCATCGTGGTCTTCCTCGACGCCCTCAGCCTGGGCCCCTGCACCCGTAGCGACGACATCACCCTCTCCCTCAACAAGCTCGTCGTCAACATCTCTGAGCCCCTGATGGACCCTAAGGCAGTTGCCGTGCTGGACACTGCATGGATCCTCATAGTTGGCCTCCCCAACATCGCCCGCTCTGAGAAGGTGATCCGCAATATGTCCAAGATCCTGGGCAAGGTGGTGGTGGTGGATGAGCTCTCCCGCCGCAAAGAGGAGGAGGTCCGTGTCAAGGTCAAGTGCCTCGACTCCTCCACTCTCCGTGCCACCGTCCGGGTTTTCTTCAACGACCAGGGATTCGACCTCAAGATCTACCCCGAGCCTCCCAACCACATCGGCCGCCCTCGACGCCTTGCTGATGGCCGCTTTGGTGGGGGCGGCGCGAACAACCGCGATGACTCCCACTACCGCCGTCCGTGCCCCTCCCGACACGAGGACCCGGAGGACGACGATGAGCGCTCTGGCCGCAACCGCTCCCCCTCGCGAGAGCCATCCGACCCCTCTCTGGGGCGCGGGGGTGCGGGTGCGGGCTGGTCGCGTGGGTTGGCCTCCTCCGCCGAGGCCACCCCCGCTGCGCTGTCGGTCTCCTCTCCCTCCTCTTCGGCCAATCTCAACGACATCTCTAGCGTCAGCCTCCTCGTCCTCCCGGCATCTTCGCCGCGTTCGCCCTGCTCCTCCCCCGCGGCCGTCCCGCCACCTCCGTCCCCGGCGGTGCCGTCACCGCTGCTGACGGCCTCGCCGACGTCCTCCCCCACTCGGGTCTCCCCCGATGGACCCCCCTGTGGGGAGGCTGCGCCGCCGTCCCCCACTCCTCCCCCGGCTCCTGCTTCCGTCCTGGAGGACGACGCGCTAGCCCCAGACCCGCCCTCTCCTGCCTGGGCGGACTCTGGTACCCTGCTGGAGCCTCCGGCGCCTGTGTCCCCGACTCGTCTGCTCCTCGTGGCCACCAACACTGTGGTCACACATGTCGCCTCCCACCCGCCTCGGTCAGTGTCGTACGTCCGTCGGGCTCGGGCTTCGTCGACTCCGGTGACTGCCTCCCGCCGTAGTGCCCGTCTCGACGTGGACCGCCCGGCCGGCTTCCCGGCGCCGTCCATCTCTGAGCGGGCTGAGATCCGGGCTGCGGCCGGAAACCTCAAGACAGGTGCGACCGACATCCCCTCCAGTTCTTCTAATTGTTCATTCTCTGCGCTTGAGGCGGTCCCGCTCGGCCGCCTTGCCAAGGTGGCCCTAGACTCGTCTGTAGTTTTTAGGGGAGAAGTTGGTTCCCCCTTAGAGCAGATTGCGACTATCCAAGCCCGCGAGATCCTTGACGGGAAACTCGCCGAGACCTGGGCCCGTCTCCTCTACACTCCGGCGCCCCAGCCTCCCGCAGGGATGCCAGTCGAGGAAATCCGTGGCCGCACTCGCTCCCGCACTATCGCTCTCAGAGCCCACATCGCTTCCACCGTCCTGGCATCAAGCAGCCCCTCAATGGCGGTTTAGATGCGCGCCTCTTCTGGAACATCCGCTGCTTCGGCCATGACGGCCGCCGCCGCCAGCTAGTGGAGTACATCCGCGACGAACACATCGACATCATTGCCATTCAGGAAACCATGCGCATGGAGTTCTGTCTCCTCGAACTTGACAGCCTTAGCTCCCACCTGTTTGTCTGGCATTGGCTCCCTTCTAGTGGGAACAATGGCCACTCGGGTGGCATCCTATTAGGTGTGAAGGATGCCACCTTTGAGGTGGGCGGTATGGACCGGGGCGAGTTCTTCGTTAGTATGGAGATCTTTGAGCGGGCGCTAAACTTTAAGTGGGAGGTCATCATTGTATATGGACCGGCGGACCGCCGCCGCTCCCCGACCTTCCTCGCTGAGCTGCAACAGAAGATCTCCGCTTCCTCCCTCCCAGTGGTCGTGGGAGGTGACTTTACCCTCATCCGCTCCCTGGATGAGAAGAACAATGACCGGGTTAACCGCCCCCGGATGCAGATGTTCAACGACTGCATCGCGGAGCTTGGCCTCATTGAGCTTGAGCGAACGGGGGCCCGGTTCACCTGGACTAAACGCCAGGCAAACCCGACGCAGTCCGTTCTGGACCATGTCCTAGTCTCTCCGGAGTGGGAACTCAGATGTCCCCTGGCCTCGCTGCAGGCTATCACCCGGATCGGTTCCAATCACGCCCCCTCATCCTCTCCTCCGCAGATGAACGCCCCCCATCCCTCCTCAGTTTCCGGTTTGAGCTCTTCTGGCTCAACTAGGTCGGATTCCGCGAGGCTGTTGCAGCTAAGTGGACCGCTGCGCGTGATTCTCCTCACCGCGCCATGTCCGCCCTTGACTCCTGGTAGTTCTGCGCCAAGCTTGCCCGCAAATTTATGAAGGGTTGGGGTGCGAACCTCGGCCGTGATCTCCGTGACCGTAAGAAGGCCCTCCTGAGTGCCATCCAAGTCCTAGACGCCCGCACTGACACTTCTGGGATCTCTCCGGACGAGTGGATGCTGAGATATGATCTCGAGGACCAGCGCTCGGTCATCTACAAGGACGAGGAGGCATACTGGCGGCTGCGCGGCACCCAACGATGGGTGCTCCGTGGTGACCCTAACACGGCTTACTTCCAGGCGATCGCCAATGGCCGGCGTCGACGGAACTCCATTCACTCCTTGTGGGACGGTGATACTCAGCTTGTTCGCCCCTCGGACATCCGAGCCCACGTAGACGACTTCTATAAAGCCCTTTTCTCCCCTACCCCTAGGGGTGGGGCTGCGCTGGCCCCCGATACCTGGTTGGGTGCCTAGCTAGTTTCCGACGAGGCCAATGCCGCCTTGGTGGCACCTTTCGCAGAGGATGAGGTCCTAGCGGCGATCAAAGGAATGAACCCCTCCTCAGCTTCGGGCCTGGATGGATTGCCAGTCTCGTTTTTCAAAACGTTCTGGCAAACCATCAAACCGGAAGTCATGGCCCTGTTCGACGAGTTCTTCTCTGGGACCATGGACCTTGGGCGCCTAAACTATGGGATCATTACCCTCATCCCTGATGTCTACTACACAACCTTCTTCTTGTAGACGTTGTTGGGCCTGCAAGTGCACAGGTTTGTAGGACAGTAGCAAATTTCCCTCAAGTGAATGACCTAAGGTTTATCAATCCGTGGGAGGTGTAGGATGAAGATGGTCTCTCTCAAGCAACCCTGCAACCAAATAACAAACAGTCTCTTGTGTCCCCAACACAGCCAATACAATGGTAATATAGGTGCACTAGTTCGGCGAAGAGACGGTGATACAAGTGCAATATGGATGGTAGATAAAGGTTTTTGTAATCTTAAATAATAAAAACAGCAAGGTAACTAATGATAAAAGTGAGCGTAAACGGTATTGCAATGGTAGGAAACAAGGCATATGGTTCATACTTTCACTAGTGCAAGTTCTCTCAACAATAATAACATAGATAGATCATATAACAATCCCTCAACATGCAACAAAGAGTCACTCCAAAGCCACTAATAGCGGAGGACAAACGAAGAGATTATGGTAGGGTACGAAACCACCTCAAAGTTATTCTTTCGGATCGATCTATTAAAGAGTTCGTACTAGAATAACACCTTAAGACACAAATCAACCAAAACCCTAATGTCACCTAGATACTCCATTGTCACCTCAAGTATCCGTGTGCATGATTATACGATATGCATCACACAATCTCAAATTCATCCAACCAACACAAAGTACTTCAAAGAGTGCCCCAAAGTTTCTACCGGAGAGTCAAGAAAACGTGTGCCAACCCCTATGCATAGGTTCATGGCTGGAACCCGCAAGTTGGTCACCAAAACATACATCAAGTGGCACGTGATATCCCATTGTCACCACAGATAAACACGGCAAGACATACATCAACTGTTCTCAATCATTAAAGACTCAATCCGATAAGATAACTTCAAGAGGGAAACTCAATTCATCACAAGAGAGTAGAGGGGGAGAAACATCATAATATCCAACTATAATAGCAAAGCTCGCAATACATCAAGATCGTGCCATAGAGAGAACACGAGAGAGAGAGAGAGAGAGAGAGAGAGAGATCAAACACATAGCTACTGGTACATACCATCAGCCCCAAGGGTGAACTACTCCCTCCTTGTCATGGATAGCGCCGGGATGATGAAGATGGCCACCGGTGATGGGTTCCCCCTCCGGCAGGGTGCCGGAATGGGCTCCCGAGAGGTTTTTGGTGGCTACAGAGGCTTGCGGTGGCGGAACTCCCGATCTATCTTCTCCGTCGATGTTTTAGGGTACATATGTTTATATAGGCGAAAGAAGTTGGTCGGGGGAGCCCCGAGGGGCCCACGAGAGGGTAGGGCACCCCCAGGGGGTGGGCTCCCCCTATCTCGTGGCTCCCTTGATACTCCCCTGGCTTGCACTCCAAGTCTCCTGGATCATAATCTTTCCAAAAATAACGATGCCGAAGGTTTCATTCCATTTGGACTCCGTTTGATATTCCTTTTCTTCGAAATACTGAAACAGATAATAAAACAGCAATATGGGCTGGGCCTCCGGTTAGTAGGTTAGTCCCAAAAATGATATAAATGTGTAAAATAAAGCCCATAAACATCCAAAAGGGGTAATATAATAGCATGGAACAATCAAAAGTTATAGATACGTTGGAGACGTATCAATCCCCAAGGTCCCGGGGGCCTCGGACATTCGCCAATTCCGCCCGATCACGGTGATCAACGTGATCTTCAGGATCTTGGCTAAAGGGTACGCCAATAGGGTGACCCTTCTAGCGGACTCTGTCACCCAGCCCAACCAATCCGCCTTCATCCAAGGTCGGTTTATTTTGGATGGGGTGCTGGTCTTTCATGAAGTCCTCCATGAAGTCCGATCCAAGCACCACCGCGCGGTCTTCCTAAAGCTCGACTTTCACAAAGCCTACGACACTGTCCATTGGCCCTTCCTTCGGGAAGTTTTGCTTCGAAAGGGCTTCGACGACCGCTGGGTGACCCGCGTTATGCAACTCGTCACCTGTGGTCGGACAACAGTCAACATCAACGGTGAGATCGGGCCTTACTTCCCCACCTTATGTGGGGTTCGCCAGGGTGACCTGTTCTTCCCGTTCGTGTTGAACATGGTTGTCGATGCCCTTGCGGTCATCCTTGATAAGGCCAAAGCATGTGGCCATATCCACGGCGTAGTCCCCCACCTAGTGGGTGGGGGAGGGTCTCCCTCCTCCAATATGCGGACGACACCATAGTTATGGTGGAGGGCTCCACGTCCGACATCGCCAACCTGAAGTTCCTCCTCCTGTTTTTCCAACAGATGTCTGGGTTCACCATCAACTTTGATAAGAGCGAAGTGATGGTCCTTGGCTATCCTCTGGAGGAAGCTTTGAACATTGCGGACCGGCTGAACTGTCGCCTGGGTTCCTTCCCCACGACTTACTTGGGGATACCCATTAGTGACTCCAGGCTCACCGTTGCTGATCTCCGCCCGATGGTGACTAGGATGCAGCACCGGGTTGAACCCTGTAGGCGGAGGTGGCTGTCGAAAGCAGACAGGGTAATCCTAATCAACTCTTCGCTTGCTAGCCTTCTCTGGTTTCTCATGATCTTCTACGGCCTCCATGAGACCCTCCATCAGGAGGTTGCCAAATACCAGTCGAGTTTTTTTGGGCTGGTGAGGGCGACAAGCAGAAGTATTATATGGTGAGCTAGCCCAACATTTGCAAACCCAAAGACCAGGTTGGCCTTGGGATCTTGTCATCTCAACGCATGAACATTGCTCTCCTGACCGCTGGCTGTGGCGTATCGCCATGGGGAGGGAGGCCTCTGGCTTACCATCATCCGTAATAAGTACCTTCGGGGCTAACCTCTTGCCTTTTGCCAGCGTACGGTGGATCCCAGTTCTGGCAGTCTATGATCCAACTTCTGCCCGTCCTCTGCATCGGCACACCCATCTCAGTTGGCTCCGGGACCTCGACGCTATTCCAGTTCGACCATTGGTTAGGGGACTCCACCTTGGATGCGCGATTCCCAAAACTCTTTGCCAAAGCGACCGACTCTCGGGTCTCTGTTGAGACGGCCCTTATTGACTTAGGGTATCTCGCTTTCCGGCGCCCCTTCGGCCCCTCGAGGTGGCGGCTTTGGACTCTCTCCTTCAAGGCATCGCCCTTATGCCGAGGAACGTCAAGGAGGACTAGGATGCCCTTTCCTGGCGCCTTGAGCCGTCTGGCCGCTTCTCCACAAAGGCCCTATACGCCGCCATTGTGCCCTCGGCGGCTGTCGGTGTCAAAACCGACGGATCTCGGGTAGGGGGTCCCGATCTGTGCGTCTTAAGCTGATGGTAACAGGAAGCAAGGGACACAATGTTTACCCAGGTTCGGGCCCTCTCGATGGAGGTAAAACCCTACTTCCTGCTTGATTAATATTGACGATATGATTAGTACAAGAGTAGATCTACCACGAGATCATAGAGGCTAAACCCTAGGAGCTAGCCTATGATGATTATGATTGTAAGTGTGATCGGCCTTCTAAGCACCAACCTCTTCGGTTTATATAGACACCGGAGAAGGCTAGGGTTTACATGGAGTCGGTTACAAGGAAGGAAATACAATATCCGGATCGCCAAGCTTGCCTTCCACGCAAAGGAGAGTCCCATCCGGACACAGGACGGAGTCTTGAGTCTTGTATCTTCACGCTTCAATAGTCCGGACGATGTATATAGTCCGGCTGTCCGGATACCCCCTAATCCAGACTCCTCAAGAGCCCTCGAACCAGGCTTCAATGACGATGAGTCCGGCGCACAGTCTTGTCTTCGGCATTGGAAGGCGGGTTCCTTCTCCGAATACTCCAAAGTAATTATCGAACACGTAGACCGTGTCCGGATCTGCAGAATGATCTTCACATAACACCGTAGAGAGAATGATATTTCACAAATGCAATCTGCTGACAACTTTTTTAGACGACATGACATGTCATTACGGTCGGGTCATTATTCGAACCGTTTTCCAACAACCAGCCATAGCGCACATTGCGAGGCGGCTTCCTTGACACGTCTTGTCGAAGCAGAGATCGTGTCCCCTTATCACGGGATTCTCATCAATATGGGTATGGGTTATCCAACCGCACCGCTAATCGTGGCGAGTGGGGAGCGAGCGGGTTCCACCAGGCAAGTGGGGAGGCGCAAAAAGCTTGTACCGTCTCTATAAAGAGATAAGGTCTCTTCCTCTTTACCCACGCCTTCTCCTTCCGCTAGCCCATTCCCCTCTGTTCGAGCCCTAACGCCCAGGCATTCTTCTCTTCCATCAAAGAAAGGTTCTCCAAAGATGTCCGGATCCGGAGCAGGAGGCAGATGGATGGCCTCTACTGTCTAGGAGAAGGATATCAAGAGGCTCCGGGAGGCCGGTTATCTGGCCAAGAAGATCGGCCACCGTCTCCCACCGGCGCGACAGGTCGTCCCTACTCTGGAGCCGCACGAGAGAGTCGTGTTCCTTCCCCATTTTGTCTGCGGGCTCGGGTTTCCCCTTCACCCATTTGTTCGTGGAGTCATGTATTACTATGGGATTGATTTTCGTGATCATTCCCCCAACTCCTTCCTCAATATCTCGACGTTCATCGTTGTGTGCGAGACTTTTCTCCGAATTTCGCCTCACTTCGGCTTGTGGCTGAAGATTTTCAATGTGAAGCCCAAGGTGGTGAGTGGCGAGCACGCCGAGTGCGGCGGCGCCATGGTGAGCAAGATGCCCAAGGTTGTTTGGCCGACGGGTGCCTTCAATGACTCCGTCAAGGAGTGGCAGCAGCAGTGGTTCTATATCACCGAACCACGCGGCAAAAAGTGGGCTGCAGCTCCCGAGTTTAGATCCGGAGCCTCACTGCGGCTCATATCATGGCCCAAAAAGGGCCCGAACTGGTCCTCGTCTGATGAGCTGTCGCTGCTCCAGATGCGCGTTCAGAGTGTGGTCGATAAGGACGTCAAGCTCGTCGATGTAGTCCAGGTGATGTTAGTTTGCCTGGTTCTCCCTTGTCAAGGTCGAGCCTGCAATTTGTGGGAGTACGACCCAACCGAGCACTAGACCCTTCGGGAGCTCTATGATTCCTCCCACACGGATATCTAGAAGGTACTCTTTAAGTCCGACAAATCATGGCCGGGCTCCTCTGAGGACCGTGGGTATCAATTATCCCATTCTGCAAGCCCGGTAAGTTATTGCTATGCTTTGTCCATCCATGCTTTTTGGTTGGCATGTCCTGAGGGAGACATTTTAATCATGCTTTATCACAACCCCAGGGATGGATAAAAAAGGTGGAGCAGATACATTGTCCGGCCCCGCTGCCGGAGGAACCGGCCGGACCTCTTCTGACGAAGATGCTAGTCCCAGCGCCTTACGAGGTGCCAAAGAAAGAGGCCTCCAAGAAGGTCAAAAAGACCCAGAGTGGCCTCCGTCGCCGCGAGGCTTCGGACGCGAAATCCGAAGACTCCAGCGACGCTCCTTCTTCCAAAGATGAAGAGGAGGAAGCAGAGGAGGATGAGCCTCACTCTGGAGGTGGGAAGAAAAGGACGGCCTCCTCATCCCTGGAGGCCGAATCGCCCAAGAGGGGGAAAGGTTCCCTCCCCGAGGCATCTACCACGGCTGCCGACAGCAGCCCGGAGTGGGATCCCAGGGCCCAGTCCCTGGAAAAGTCGTAAGTATACGAAATCCGAACACACATATGCGTCTGGGGTTGTTTGGGTATAGTAGTTTTCACCTGTCGCCATATTTCGTACAGCCCGGCGAGGTCTCGTGCCGGACAATCCTCATCGGAGGATTCGCTGAGCTCGGACGCCTCCAAAGGCCCCTTCCCCAAAGTCCAGGCACGACACTGAGGTGTCATCTCAACGGGACCCGGACCAGGGGGCATATCTATGGAGCCGGACACATGGGAGCGATGGCCCCCAAGCGTGTCGACGGCGGGGGCGATCTCGGGTTCGGACCACAGCCGGACAAGGTCCTGGAGACCTCTAAGGCTCCAGGATCGGGCGAGCAGCCACCTTCGACGGTGGGAGGCTTGTTTACTCGCCGCAACCTCTGTCCAAGCAGAGCTGCCAGGCGGTCTATCGACAGCGATAAAGAACGCGTCCATCATCGATGAACATCGGACCCTCATGGGTGCGGTGGTTGAAAAGATTCAGTCCGCCGAGGGTGGGCTGAATGCGTCCTGCCTTGGCCTTATAAAGGCCTTTGAGGTATGTTTTCTAAGAAACCTTTGAGGAATCGTCATAATATGAGTAGTAGCCCCTGATACACTGTCCGGCAAAGGAAAGAGAGCCGGGCAGGGGATCAAATTCTCTGCATTTGCAGGAGCCATTGTTAATGACGTATACCCCTTTGTGTGAAAATAGGCATCTGTGGAGAAGACGGCCGCTCATAATGCGGAAGTGTCCGGACTGAAGCAGAGCCTGGAACGGGCCGAGGAGGAAATTGGCCGTGTGAAGAAGCAATTGGAAGACAAGCAAGGTATGTTGAAACATTGTCTTGAATTTGGCACAAATGAGTAATTGTGCCTAGTGAACATTATTTGTATTGTATGCTCTAGGAGCGAGTGCCGGATATGAGGCACTAAAGAAGGCTGTAGCTGATGCCAATAAGAAGGCTACCGCCGAACAGGCGCTTCGTGAGAAACACGAGGCCAGGGTCATCGCAGCTGAGCGAGAGCTCCAGGAGGCTGTAAAGAAAAGCGAGGGCTTGGAGCAGAGTCTAGTAGGGAAAGAATCCGGACTCGCCCAAGCCCTCCAAGACGGGGAAGATGCTCGGGAAGAAGGCCGAGGTGCTGTGCGGGACATTCAGGAGGCCCGGAAGGTTGCGGCTGGTAAGGCCTTTTGTATTCATGGCCATTTTTACATGATAGTGGGAAGAACTCTAAGCGACAAGCTGAATTCATGTTTTTCCAAGGGCATTTGCGGATCTGCCTCGCAGCATATTAGATGCCGCCCAATTCTACCGGACCGAGGAGAAGTCTGCGGAGAGGGATTTCTGGTCACAGTAATTGGCGCTGAACTATCCGGTGCCTTTTATCGATCAGCTGAAGCAGCTAGTCAAGCTGCACCAGGCGGCCGAACTAGCCATGAAGGACTTGGTTGTCCGGTTGTGGCCCGTGGAGCCCATTCCAAGCAGTTACTTCGGACTCGTGAAGCGGATTGTGGGCGCCTGTCCTCGGCTTGATGCTGTTAAGCGATCGGTCTGTATAGAGGGTGCGCGCATGGCGTTTGCCCGTGCAAAAGTGCATTGCAGGAAGCTTGATGCGGAGAAGCTGATGACCGAGGGGCCGCCAGAGGGTAAGGAGCACCGCAAGCCCGAGCTGTACTATGAGGGTGTACTGAAGGGAGCCCGCCTTGTGGCGGATAAGTGTACCAAAGACATTATATTTCCCTGAGGGCATTCGTGCCATTCTTTGTAATATGGGATAATGGCACTTTTATTATTTATTGCATGTTTTGTTTGAACATTTGTTCTTCCTGTGCGGCTGTTTAGTGTATGTAAATCCTGAGAGTTGGCCAGTCGTCGGCTTCTGCCCCCACGAAAGAAATACGGGGGTGTTCGGGACATAACTGAACACTCTTAATCCCATTGTTGGGTCCTTTTAAGGAGGTGTTCTTCATCGCGAACCAGGCAATCGGACTATAAGGCTTTACCACTCTCACTTAGCCATAGGAATTTGAGTATGGTCGGCGCAACCCCTAGTGTTCAGAAGGCCGAACTAGGGGCTCTATTGGCGCCTGATTGGAAGACCGATCCATCACACTCTGCATTTATGATGGAGTTATGCAGAATAAACCTTTAAGGATTTTAAAACCTCTCGAACAGCTGACCAGCTCTCGCTGTATCATGACAGTCGGTTTTCGGCTCTCTCTACTGAGGTGCTCGTCTGGCAGATCCGGGACACAATCGCAGTAGTTCTCCCAGCGCAACCTTAGCCGATGGGGCGGAACGTAAGGTACCAAAACATGGGAGTCGGGCAAACCCAACCAATGACCCAAGACATGATTCGGAGCTGATGCATATAGTGCTATAAGTTCGGGGTGCCGAGCAACCGAAAAGGTGGTCGAACTATATTGACGTACTGTGAAGCCCCTGGCATAATCGGGTGTGACACGAGGCGTTGATGAGAAACGATGGCCGGTAAGTGTTATTTAAGTCTACGCATTGTAGTAGGATGATATGTCTATGCATATGGGTACGATTTATGATTATAAAAAGAGGTGTTTTTGTCGGAACCTGTGATGGCCGGACTGGAGGGGGCTGTGAGTGGATCTGAAGTGAATCCGGACTACCTTCTTTGGGGGGGGGGGTCACATGCATGTTCCTGCCATTGTGTGTCCGGGCCGATTCCATGTCGCCAATCCTGTTCTGCGTCAAAGTTAGTTTGTAAAGGCAAATACTTGGGAGAGAATTCCTTATTTGGCCCTCTCTTAAAATTTGGTTCCCTTTTTGGCCCTAATTTTTTTTCTTCCCTTTTTGACACTCAAACTTCATTTTGTTCCTTTTGTGACATTTCCGCTAGTTTTGACAACTAACACCATAAAATACGACATGAGAAGTCCACTTTACCCCTACTGTATTTTGTGACCAAAATTGTGAACTGGAAGTCAAAAGCAATGGCAATACAAACTGGAATATAGTGCCGAATGAAACAAAATATGCTATTTAGTTTGTCTGCATAACGATTATTAATTCAAATCACTTCTTCAATTTGGTATCCTTCCTAGCTTTTTGACATCTGATATCCTTCCTAGCTTTTTTGGGGTTGCCAAGCAAGTTGATTTTCAGTAAATAAGTTGAGTCTGGATCCATCCTGTGAAAGCAAAAGATCCATCTCTAAGTACACTGATGTATCTTCAATCCATCTCTAAGAACACTGTTTTATATGAACAGAGGTGAAGCAAATACTCAAATCTGCTAGAGAAGAGAGGCACTTACCCTTCAAGCCATGCCGGAGTACTTGCATCTGTGGCCGTCGCACCATCGTCGTTGCCCTGCTACGGCGCCGCACCTTGACCGCCCTCCGGCGCAGCACCTTGCCCGCCCTCCACCTCCCCGCCATGGCCGCCCTCCAGCGTGGCACGTTGCCCGCCCTCCGGCACCGCGCCTGGGCCGTCCTCCTTCATCCCACCATGGCCGCCCTTCGCCTGCCCGCCATGGTCGCCCGAGGACGAGGCCGGTGTAGCGTCGTGGCCTTCCTCCACAGCGCCGTCCATCCCTTCACCCGGAGCAGCGTCGGCCACGCCCTCCTCCATCCGCTCCTCCAGCCTCGCGTGGCCGCTGTGTTGGGTTAGGGATCGAGGAGAAGGGGAATCGGGAGAACAGGGAAGGGCTCGCTACGCTGTTGACTGTTTGGTCAGCGGGATTTTGTTTTCCTGTTTTTTTTCAGCGGCCTACAATAGGGGTAAAAATGACTTTTCAAGTCGCAGTTGACGGTGTTAACAACAAAAAGTAACAGAAGTGTCAAAGAAGGAAGAAAATGAAGTTGTTGTGTCAAAAAAGGAAACATAAATTTTTTAGGGCCAAAAAGGGAACCAGATTTTAATAAAGGGCCAAATAAGGAATTCTCTCAATACTTGGAGGCAGCTGAGTGTCCTCTTGTGGTTGGTCCGAGGGTTCCTGATCGGACCCTGGTTATCCCAGCCGATATACCGTGAAGTAGCGCGGACTTCTCGGTTGGTGTCCGGATAGTCGGCTGTCATGTCAAAATTTTGATAGGCATGCACGACTCGCTACTCCGGCAGCTGTATGATTTCCGCTCTAAGGGCGGGGTTCGGCCTTTCCCATAGGTGTGATTATATCACACGGTGTTGGCCTAATGGTTTACCACGTGGAATCTAGTTAACGTGGTTCATCCCATTAGCATATGGTGAATTACCATATGAGGGGAAGGTGCCGAAGAATTATTCTTTGGCGTTATATTTTTTGGTGAATCCGAAGACCACCAATAGAGTGGTGGGCCAATAAAACTTGGCCTTTGCACCTGGCATCTTTTAAAAGATGTTATTTGTGGTTTCATACCCGCGGGGGCTTTATGTGTTATGGAGCCCCCGGACTACTAGGTCTGGAGGTACCGCAATTGAATTGCTATGGTTGATGTGATCGGGGGCAATCGGCCGTACTTTTATGCTCTGGGTGGTCTCTTGACTAGACGCCTCCCCTCATTGTTTCCGGCACACGACCAGCCGCTTTGTTTTGAGGATTCGACATTCTCTATTGGTATGCCTTGCCGTCCTTCTAGGAGTACCATGAATTTCACATGGTTGATCGAGTGTGTGGCTCGGGCCGGATAGGCTTGAGCTGTTCTTTGTCCGCTGACCGGACTGGGAGTTGCTGGACTTGGCACCAGCTTCCCTGACTTGACGTTTATGACCATTGCGCCGAGGCTTGAGGATGCCTCTTCGTGTGTCCTTCATATTGTCTTGGACCGTAGTTATGTGTTGACGTCGGGGTATGTGCCTTGGGTTCTCCTGCTTAGGTTGAGGTAGCCAGTTGTGCCGTGTGTGCCCTTTGTCGGGGCGGTCAAGTCCGTATTTTTTGGTGGCCAGGACCTTGGTCCACCTATCCACGAGCAAATCTTGGTCAGCTTTAAGCTGTTGTTGCTTCCTTTGCAGGCTCCTTGCCGTGGCCATGAGCCGTCGCTTGAAGCTTAACTTGTTCCATCGATCTTCGAGCACGCCGATTGGCCATTGCCGAGGCTTACCTCGCCCCTGAGGGGGCGATAGTTGTCCCTTTCCAAGTATCCCACCATGGCTAGTCCGGCCTGCTTAAAGACAGGCTGATCAGGGTTGTATCCATCTTTGGCGCCCTCCGGATTGTTTTCGTCTCCTGTGCCGGTATTGCTGTGGCGGGGCTTGGAGTGGCGTTGACGACGCCCATCCTTTGCTTTTTTCCCTGAGGGGTTATCCTCCATTGCCTCATCGCCATTGGTTTCCTTTGGAGTATGCACCATATACATATCGTAGGAGGAGGTGGCTGTCCACCGCCCGGTGAGCAGTGGTTCATGTTCTTCTCCTGCATCGTCGTCCATACCGTCGATGTCTTCGGAGTCGAAGTCAAGCACATCGGTTAGATCATCGATCGTGGCAATGAAGTGGGTGGTGGGTGGGCAACGAATTCATTCGTCGCCTGCTTCCCACTCGAGCCAGAAATAGTTCGGCCACGAGTCTCCTGGCAAACAGAGAGACTTTAATGAGTCCAGCATGTCGCCAAAGGGCGAGTGCTGGAAGATATCCGCAGCGGTAAACTCCATCACCGGAGCCCAACCTGGCTCGGCTGGCTCGAGAGTGCGCGGACTGGAACCAACAACCGGATACGAGTCCGGGGGTCCGGAGTCACAGGCTTCCTCAGAAGTGAGGCATGTGTTCGGCTCCACCCCTGATGGGTGTACGGCCTGCGGGGCGGGGTCCATTCCTCCGTCCTTAGGCAACGCAGCCTGCTCCGGATTTAGGTTCGGGGCTACTGTAGGGGTGATATCCCGAGCATTGTCCGACAGCAGGTCTAAGCCATGCTCGTCGTGACTGTCCGGTGCTCCTGGCATAGGCCCGAATCCGTCAAAGATCAATTCTCCGCGGATATCAACCGTAGTTCGTGTTTTCAACTCGATCCGTGGCTGGGGCGAGCTGCCGATCTCGCTCCAGATGGCTGCTTAATTGGCCTCATGAAGCGTAAACCGCCGAACACGAAGATCTGTCCGGGGAGAAAAGTCTCACCCTGGACCGTGTTGTTGACAATGATTGAAGGCGCCATCAAGCCTTGTAGCGAAGACACAGAGGAACTCTCAATGAAAGCACGGTGTCAAAACCAGCGGATCTCGGGTAGGGGGTCCCGATCTGTGCGTCTTAAGCTGATGGTAACAGGAAGCAAGGGACACAATGTTTACCCAGGTTCGGGCCCTCTCAATGGAGGTAAAACCCTACTTCCTGCTTGATTAATATTGACGATATGAGTAGTACAAGAGTAGATCTACCACGAGATCGTAGAGGCTAAACCCTAGGAGCTAGCCTATGATGATTATGATTGTAAGTGTGATCGGCCTTCTAAGGACCAACATCTCCGGTTTATATAGACACAGGAGAAGGCTAGGGTTTACATGGAGTCGGTTACAAGGAAGGAAATACAATATCCGGATCGCCAAGCTTGCCTTCCACGCAAAGGAGAGTCCCATCCGGACACGGGACGGAGTCTTGAGTCTTTTATCTTCACGCTTCAATAGTCCGGACAATGTATATAGTCCGACTGTCCGGATACCCCCTAATCCAGACTCCTCGCCGCCCCGTAACCCTTTAGCCCGATCTCGACATCCGCCACCTCAAGATCAGGATTTTCCTGTGGCAATGGATCCGTGGACGCCTCCCTCCGGGGTTGAAGTCCTCGCCGAACGGCCCGGCAATGGGATGTGTCCCATCTGTGGCACGATCGAGGATGCTAACCACATCTTCTTCTCTTGCTCATCGCCCAGCCTCGTGGGCTTGCTTGCTAAACGGTCGGTGGGGGTGGTGCAATACCAACTTCCCCGACTTACTTGCGGAGCTCAACGCTTCCCCTACCCGCTACCGCCATATTAGATGGTTGTGCGTTGGGGTTCTCGCCTGGACGCTTTGGAACATTCACAATAAGCTTGTTATTCAGAAGGTACCTCTCCGATGTGTGACTGACGCAATCTTCAAAATGTGTGGTTACTTGCAGCTTTGGCGGCCGCTTAGCCGCCCCCAGGACAGGGACGTCATCACCACCCTCCTCACCGACCTCCGCTCGGTGGCTCTCCGCGTGGCACCCCCGCTGCCGCCCCCTCCCCCAGAGCCGGACTAGGCCGTCTGGTAGCTCTGTGGAGTGTGTGTTTTTGTGTTTAGGGCTTGTTGTGTTGTGCCCTCAGCATTGACCCTTATGACTTCTCTGTGTTCTTGTGGACCTCCGTGTGCGTGTGTGTGCGCGCGCTTTGTTGAACCTTGTTAGATGCTTGGATTGGGCGGTATGCTTTATAATATAAAGCGGGGCGAAAGTCTTTTTCGGTATTGACGGTTTTTGAGTTTTTGCCATTGTTAGCAAATTGTTCTTGATTTCGTCCCTGTGTTGCTTCGGAGACTATTTCTCATCCACACTCTTGCCTGGGTATATTTTGCACTTTAGTTATTTTGAATGCACAAACAAGAATTTCTTCCCACCGAGAGGTTTAAGTTAATGGACAGTCCCACAAATCAAACATCTTACACACAAAAAATGCATGACTTCCAAGAAAGGCTTGTGACCATGAGGTCACGGGTTCAAGTCCTGGAAACAGCATCTTACGTAAATATAGGAAAGGCTGCGATTATAGACCCAAAGTGGTGGGACCTTCCCCGACCTCAAGCAAAGTGGAGCTACATGCACCGGGCTGCCCTTTTCCAAGAAAGGCTTGTATTCAACATTTTCTAACTTTGACTATAGATGTGAACAAAATTAATTTGTCATTTTTCACAACATAAAATTCCAAGATTATAGATAAAGGTTAAAGATACATATGGGAGACTCTGTCAATATCTAAATTCTAGTACTATTCAACTATGAACTGGGGAGTACTATTGATTCCAACTCTACACAATCCCTGTAAAAATCATTCTAATCAGAAGGCCTTACAAAGCAACTGCTGGACGCTTCCTCCCAGACAGGGGAACACTCTGTTTCGCCAAACCTGGAGCACCATTTCCATTTGGAACGAAATGAACAAATGAGGTGTAAGGAGGCAACCTTGATTCCCAGGAAACCACATTGAAATCCCCTTGCGGTCGGACTCCAGGATCCATCATAAGATCTCCAAGCCTCACCCTCGGCAGAGATGCCCTCTCCGCTGTAACCTCAGTGCGGCTGCTGCCACTGGTGCAGGAAGGCACGATGCGGAGGGGAGAAGCAGCAGGATGCAAGACGAAGTCCGTAACGTCTATCTGATGGCGTCTCTCGACGAGCAACCTCGGGTGTTCGCCAAACATGGAGACGTTCCTCTCAGCAAATCTTCTCAGCCTGCTCAGCATGCCGAACCAGAAATGGACGTTCAGATTCCTCCTCATCACATCCGCCAATATGTTTGTGCCGACGAGCGAACATTCCGTCCGGAACTCCTCGGCCAATTCGTCTGCGATCCGTGCCAGCTGCGGGTGATGCGCCGGGTTTGCGCTCCCGAATGCGAGTGTCTTGAAGAGGTAGCTGAACTCCTCATATGACAGGGTGTTGAGGAAGATCGGCCGCACTGTCCCGAATCGCTCTGTACTTCTAAGCCGGCTGATGATGATCACCTTGCTTCCACTGTCCATGCTTGACAAGGTTGAGCAGAACTTGGCCCAGTCCTTCTCGTCGACGTCTGCGACAAGCTCAGCAACCACCAGTATCTTCCCTGGCAAGAAGCTCCGATCATGGTCTGCGATTCTGCGGAAGGAGTCTCCATTCAGGTGCAGAATCGAAGAGAAATGTGAGCTGACCCTCTCGTCCTTGCATACATGGGCCACCAGAGTCCTCTTCCCGACCGCAGGAGCACCAATGATCGGGAGAATAGCAGGCGTACCACCAGGCGAGCTTGAACTGTGCTGCAGCATGAAGTTCAGGAGCTTTTGCTTCTCGATGTGGCGTCCGAACATGATGTTGTCGTTGTAAAGATACGCATCGTATGGTCGACGCAGCATACGGTCGCATCCACCCAAAAGAACAACAAACTCCGTCAAGCCAGCGACGACATCCTCCAAGCTCTCCATCACACCTTGCAGGTCGGCAAGGTACATGGCCTTGTTCTTCCTAGCCCTGCCATGAACCGTGCAAAGACGTTTGCAAGGAGATGAGCTGCTAACCTCCTGCTCCATGGGACTAGTCTCTGTCTCTTCAAGTGACATGTACCCGAAGGCCCCTAGCGCCCAGTAGCCTCGGTACATGGCGTCCGCGAGCATGGTGAGCTGCGCCAGCATCCCGGAGTTGGTGATGTACCGCCCGTCCGCCTCCTCGACGACCGTGCGGGCTCTCAGGAGGAGCTGCTGCAGCCTCCCCAGCTGCTTCTCTCCCGACTGTGGACGGCGGCTCGAGCGGTACTTGTCGGCGAGGTAGGAGACGAATCGGCTCACGAGTTCACCTGCTACTGCAGATATTGCAAGCTCCATCTTGAGTTCCTGCAAGCGAAAAAGAGTGCTAACTAACCAGAAAATCTAACAGAGCACAGGGCTGGTTGAAATTGCAGACTGCTGGTGGTGTTTGCTGCCCGGACGTCAATATCCGGACGTTGCAGAGTGACTTTGTATTGCCAAAAGTAAAGGGAGGGACACGTGCTGAAACTTATCTATCACCGGTTGCGTTGTGAACTACTCCACCTCCAGGCCCCAGCTTGCGAAAGAATGTCCTGGAAGGGCAGCTCAGCTGTTCTTTTCATGCGCTACGGAAAGACTTTGGGAGCCTTGGCTTTGTTCAGCAACTTTCCTTGACTATCTTCTTCTCTTTTCAGGAAGGCTTGTTGTGGCAAAATGGCCTGCATAAAATGGGTACTAGTTTCTGTTCAAAAAATAAAATAAAATGGGTACTAGTAGTATAAGAAATGAAAATACTGTGGCATACCAAACGCCCTTAATTGCTAGATAATCAAACGCCCTTAATTGCCAACTAACTAGCATATGTGCTAACCAAATCAGGCAGCAACTACGTATACTAGTACTATGTAACAACAAGAGAGAACCAACGTGAGCATTTAAAATTAGTGGCAGCAGCCTTAGGACCCTAACAGCCATTTCGTCGAACACCATCCGGGCGCGGGAAGGTGGCTCGCTCACGCCCGAGGACCCTAACAGCCATTTCGTCGAACACCATCCGGGCGCCGCGTACTCACCGTCGTGCCGCCTTCGTGGAGACGGAATAAGTGACATACAATCCTCAGGGAACAGGAGAGAGTTGCCATGACGAAGCTTTGAGTGAGGGCTCGCCCTGCGGCGCGCTGCATAATGAGAATCGCGGTGAGGCGATGTTCTTCATGGACAGAGAGGTGCGGCGCGAGGAGAGTCCCTTGGTAGCAATGACGGTATGACCGTGTGAAAATTAGTTGCAGCTGCCAAAATTGGGGGCGAATATATTTCGGTCACACGACTGAAATATTTAGCCGGTTCAGTCACTTTCTTTCCTATACGATCGGATTATTAGCATCCAACCGCGGGAACAAACTCGACCTAAGTTTAGTAAACTATAAACCATAAACAAAACAAGAACCTACACACACACAAAAGCATAAAACTTCTGCAGAAGTCAATATTTCAACCTTGAACTATTCAGTCGGTTTAATTTACGACCCTGAACTTTGAAACCTCGTCTTGATTTTCCCTCGGTCAAACCGGTCCTGATCATAGTCAATGCTGGCTGGGCATGCCACCTCAGCAACCAAATGCACACAGCATAGGGCTTGGAGGACTAAAAAAAGGGGGTCGTTGTTTCTTCAGTGGAAAGATACCCTTCCTACGACTACGAAGGCGCATGTGACGACTTCATCAATCTGTTTAGTATTTTGAAGGTGCTCACAGGATAGAATGTGCGTGTATACCTTCGTAAGGATGAGCATATGTCTGTGCATGGGCATGACCGTCCGTAGATATGTTTATTTCAGCGACTATTAATGTGAGACGAAGGAAGTAGAATGTAAAATGTGACAATGGTTTTGTTTAAATGAGAAAAGAAAAGAGACAACAACTGTCACAAGGTCACTACAAGGGGTAAGAGCATCTATAGCCGGGCATCTCAAACCGTCCTCAAACATCTGGATGGACGGTCGGGTCATTGATTGGTCATGAAAAAACAGCGCATCCGGGTTTCTTAAACCGTCCTCAAACGCTCGGTTGTCTAGCGCCCCTCATATCCAGCCTAAATATGGGGCGGTCCAAGTGTGTTCGCCACGTCGGCTTGGACCAGCCTAGCCCACGCGTGCCCCACAAATATCCCCATCCGGAAAACCCTACACCACAGTCAATCTGAACTCCACTTATGTCCCCTCTCCGTCCACATCACTTCTGATCCCCTGTGAACTCATTCGATGGCCGGCGACTGAAGCAGCGCTGCCTCCAGTGGTGAATCCGGCTCCGACGATGGCTAGGCAATCCTACTACGCAAAGTGGAGCCCGACAATGTGGAGGAGGTCGCCCTCCGCATCGCGTTGAGGCGCTCGCAACTCGACCAAGGCGGATACGACAGTGATGGATCTACTTCGTCTGCACCCGGCGCCCGGCGACGCAGAGCCGACGACGTCGCCGGCCCATCCCGCCCGACGCGCAGCGCGGCCCCCTCGCTCCTTCAAGGTGTTGGGGATCGTTGCAGAAATTAAAATTTTCTACGCATCATCAAGATCAATCTATGGAGAGACTATCAACGAGAGAGAGGGGAGTGCATCTTCATACCCATGAAGATCGCGATGCGGAAGTGTTACAAGAACGCGGAAGAGGAAGTCATACTCGCGGCAATTCAAATCGCGGAAGATCCGATCTAACGCCGAACGGACGACGCCTCCGCGTTCAACACACGTACAACCCGAGGAGAGGAGAAGTTGAGGGAGAGCTCTGGCAGCACGACGGCATGGTGGTGGAGCTTGCAGTTCTCTGGCAGGGCTTCGCCAAGCACTACTGAGGAGGGTGGAGTTGGAGAGGGGGAGGGTTGCGCCAGGGGCCAGGGGTGAAGCTGTGACGCCCCCGATTCAATCGTACACTAATCATACATGCAAACGTGTACGATCAAGATCAGGGACTCACGGGAAGATATCACTGTTGGGGAATGTAGTAATTTCAAAAGTATCCTACGCACACGCAAGATCATGGTGATGGCATAGCAATGAGATGGGAGAGTGTGTCCACGTACCCTCGTAGACCGAAAGCGGAAGCGTTATGACAACGCGGTTGATGTAGTCGTACGTCTTCACGATCCGACCGATCCAAGCACCGAACGTGACGGCACTTCCGTGTTCACATCGCTCAGCTCGATGACGCTCCCCGGACCGATCCAGCAGGTGTCGGGATGAGTTCTGCCAAAGACGACGGCGCAGTGACGATGATGATGTTCTACCGGCGCAGGCTTTGCCTAAACTCCGCGACGATATGACCGAGGTGGAATATGGTGGAGGGGGCACCGACACGGCTAAGGAACGATCCGTAGATCAACTTGTGTGTTCTAGGGTGCCCCGCCCCGTGAGATATAAAGGAGCAGGGGAGACCGCCGGCCCTAGAGGGCGCTGCCAGAGGAGGAGTCCTCCTCCTAGTAGGAGAGGACTCCCTTCCTACTCCTACTAGGAGGGGAAAGGAAGGGGAGAGGAGAAGGAAGAGGGCCCCCTCCAAGTCCACCCGACCAGGGGGGGGGGTGCGCGCCCATCTTGGCCGCCCTCTCTCTCTCCACTAAGGCCCATAAGGCCCATTACTCTCCCGGGGTCCGTAACCTCAGTACTAAGTTCATGATAAATTTAAGTTCAATTAATCATATTATTTAAGAACTCCCACTTAGACAGACATCTCAGTAGTCATCTAAGTGATCACGTGATCCAAATCAACTAAACCGTAACCGATCATCACGTGAGATGGAGTAGTTTTCAATGGTGAACATCACTATGTTGATCATATCTACTATATGATTCACGCTCGACCTTCGGTCTCCGTGTTCCAAGGCCATATCTCGCATATGCTAGGCTCGCCAAGTATAACCTGAGTATTCTACGTGTGCAAAACTGGCTTGCACCCGTTGTAGATGGACGAGAGCTTATCACACCCGATCATCACGCGGGTGTCCGGGCACGCATTTAACTTTGGCAACGGTGCATACTCGGGAGAACACTTCTTGATAATTTTAGTGAGAGATCATCTTAAAATGCTACCGTCAAACAAAGCAAGATAAGATGCATAAAGGATAAACATCACATGCAATCAATATAAGTGATATGATATGGCCATCATCATCTTGTGCTTGTGATTCCATCTCCAAGCACCATCGTGATCACCATCGCCACCGGGCGCGACACCTTGATGTCCATCGTAGCATCGTTGTCGCCACGCCATCTATTGCTTCTACGATTATCGCTACCGCTTAGTGATAAAGTAAAGCAATTACAGTATGCTTGCATTTCATACAATAAAGCGACAACCATATGGCTCTTGCCATTGTCGATAACTTCGTTACAAAACATGATCATCTCATACAATAAAATATAGCATCACGCCTTGACCATATCACATCACAACATGCCCCGCAAAAACAAGTTAGACGCCCTCTACTTTGTTGTTGCAAATTTTACGTGGCTGCTACGGGCTTAGCAAGAACCGTTTACCTACGCATCAAAACCACAACGATAGTTTGTCAAGTTAGTGTTGTTTTAACCTTCGCAAGGACCGGGCGAGCCACACTCGATTCAGCTAAAGTGAGAGAGACATACACCCACTAGCCACCTTTAAGCACGAAAGTGCTCGTAATAGTTGAAACCAGTCTCGCAGAAGAGTACGCTGTAATGTCGGTCCGGTCGCTTCATCTCACAATACCGCCAACCAAAGTATGACATGCTGGTAAGCAGATGACTTGTATCGCCCACAACTCACTTGTGTTCTACTCGTGCATATGACATCTACGCATAAAACCTGGCTCGGATGCCACCGCTGGGGAACGAGTAATTTCAAAAATATCCCACGCACACGCAAGATCATGGTGATGGCATAGCAACGAGAGGAGAGTGTGTCCACGCACTCGTGAGACCGAAAGCGAAGCGCTATGACAACGCTGTTGATGTAGTCGCATTCTTCACGATCCAACCGATCCAAGCACCGAATGTACGGCACCTCCGTGTTCAGCACACGCTCAACTCGATGACGCTCCCTGACCGATCCAGCAGGTGTCGGTGATGAGTTCCACAAGATGACGGCGTGGTGATGATGATGATATTCTATCGCGCAGGCTTCGCCTAAACTCCGCGATGATATGACCGAGGTGGAATATGGTGGGGGGCACCGACACGGCTAAGGAACGATCCGAGATCAACTTGTGTGTTTTAGGGTGCCCCCTGCCCCCGTGATATAAAGGAGCAGGGGAGGCCGGTCGGCCCTAGAGGGCGCCAGAGGAGGAGTCCTCCTCCTAGTAGATGGGACTCCCTTTCCAACTCCTACTAGGAGGGGAAAGGAAGGGGGAGAGGGAGAAGGAAAGAGGGGGGCGCCGTGCCATCTCCTAGTCCAATTCGTACCAGAGGGGGAAGGGGCGCACGGCCCATGTTGTCCGCCCCTCTCTCTCTCCACTAAGGCCCATAAGGCCCATTACTCTCCCCGGGGTTCCGTAACCTCCCAAGACTGTTTTCTCCAAAACGCCGGAACACTTCCGTGTCCGAATATAGCCGCCCAATATATCAATCTTTATGTCTCGACCATTTCGAGACTCCTCGTCATGTCTGTGATCACATCCGGACCAACAAACTTCAGGCATCAAAACTTATAAACTCATAATAAAACCGCCATCGTAACGTTAAGCGTGCGGACCCTACGGGTTCGAGAACTATGTAGACATGACCTAGAACTATTCTCGATCAATAACCAATAGTGGAACCTGGATGTTCATATTGTCTCCTACATATTCAACGAAGATCTTTATCGGTCAAACCGCATAACAACATACGTTGTTCCCTTTGTCATCGGTATGTTACTTGCCCGAGATTCGATCGTCGGTATCCAATACCTAGTTCAATCTCATTACCGGCAAGTCTCTTTACTCGTTCCGTAATACATCATCCCATAACTAACTCATTAGTTACAATGCTTGCAAGGCTTAAGTGATGTGTATTACCGAGAGGGCCCAGAGATACCTCTCCGACAATCGGAGTGACAAAACCTAATCTCGAATTACGCCAACCCAACATGTACCTTCGGAGACACCTGTAAAGCACCTTTATAATCACCCAGTTACGTTGTGATGTTTGGTAGCACACAAAGTGTTCCTCCGGTAAACGGGAGTTGCATAATCTCATAGTCATAGGAACATGTATAAGTCATGAAGAAAGCAATAGCAACATACTAAATGATCAAGTGCTAAGCTAATGGAATGGGTCAAGTCAATCACATCATTCTCCTAATGATGTGATCCCGTTAATCAAATGACAACTCATGTCTATGGTTTGGAAACTTAACCATCTTTATTAACGAGCTAGTCAGGTAGAGGCATACTAGTGACACTATGTCTGTCTATGTATTCACACATGTATTATGTTTCCGGTTAATACAATTCTAGCATGAATAATAAACATTTATCATGATATAAGGAAATAAATAATAACTTTATTATTGCCTCTAGGGCATATTTCCTTCAGTCTCCCACTTGCACTAGAGTCAATAATCTAGATTACATAGTAATGATCCTAACACCCATGGAGTCTTGGTGCTGATCATGTTTTGCTCGTGAGAGAGGCTTAGTCAACGGGTCTGCTACATTCAGATCCGTATGTATCTTGCAAATTTCTATGTCTTCCACTTGGACTTGGTCCCGGATGGAATTGAAGCGTCTCTTGATGTGCTTGGTCCTCTTGTGAAATCTGGATTCCTTTGCCAAGGCAATTGCACCAGTATTGTCACAGAAGATCTTCATTGGTCCCGATGCACTAGGTATAACACCTAGATCGAAATGAACTCCTTCATCCGACTCCTTCATTTGCTGCTCCAAGCAGCTATGTACTCCGCTTCACATGTAGATCCCGCCACGACGCTTTGTTTAGAACTGCACCAACTTACAGCTCCACCATTTAATAAAAACACGTATCCGGTTTGCGATTTAGAATCGTCCGGATCAGTGTCAAAGCTTGCATCGACGTAACCGTTTACGACTAGCTCTTGGTCACCTCCATATACGAGAAACATATCATTAGTCCTTTTCAGGTATTTCCGGATGTTCTTGACCGCTGTCCAGTGATCCACTCCTGGATTACTTTGGTACCTCCCTGCCAAACTAGTAGCAAGGCACACATCAGGTCCGGTACACAACATTGCATACATGATAGAGCCTATGGCTAAAGCATAGGGAACTCCTTTCATTTTCTCTCTATCTTCTGCAGTGGTCGGGCATTGAGTCTGACTCAATTTTATACCTTGTAATACAGCAAGAACCCTTTCTTTGCCTGATCCATATTGAACTTTTTCAACACTTTATCAAGGTACATGCATTGTGAAAGTCCAATCAAACGTCTTGATCTATCTCTATAGATCTTGATGCCCAATATGTAATAAGCTTCACCGAGGTTTTTCATTGAAAAACTTTTATTCAAGTATCCTTTTATGCTATCCAGAAATTATATATCATTTCTAATCAACAATATGTCGTCCACATATAATATTAGAAATGCTACAGAGCTCCCACTCACTTTCTTGTAAATACAGGCTTCTCCAAAAGTCTGTATAAAACCATATGCTTTGATCACACTATCAAAGCGTTTATTCCAACTCCGAGAGGCTTGCACCAGACCATAGATTGATCGTTGGAGCTTGCACACTTTGTTAGCTCCCTTAGGATCAATAAAACCTTCCGGTTGCATCATATACAACTCTTCTTCCAGAAATCCATTCAGGAATGCAGTTTTGACATCCATCTGCCATATTTCATAATCATAAAATGCGGCAATCGCTAACATGATTCGGACAGACTTAAGCATCGCTACGGATGAGAAGGTCTCATCGTAGTCAAACCCTTGAACTTGTCGAAAACCTTTTGCAACAAGTCGAGCTTTATAGACAGCTACATTACCGTCAGCGTCAGTCTTCTTCTTAAAGATCCATTTATTCTCAATGGCTTGCCGATCATTGGGCAAGTCAACCAAAGTCCATACTTTGTTCTCATACATGGATCCCATCTCGATTTCATGGCTTCTAGCCATTTTATGAATCTGGGCTCATCATCGCTTCCTCATAGTTCGAGGTTCATCATGGTCAAGTAACATGACTTCCGAATAGGATTACCATACCACTGTGCGGATTTTATTCGGTAGACCCACGAGGTTCAAGAGAAACTTGATCTCAAGTTTCATGATCAATATCATTAGCTTCCTCACTAATTGGTGTAGGTGTCACAGAAACCGATTTCTGTGATGAACTACTTTCCAATAAGGGAGTAGATACAGTTATCTCATCAAGTTCTACTTTCCTCCCACTCACTTCTTTCGAGAGAAACTCTTTCTCTAGAAACGATCCATTCTTAGCAACGAATGTTTTGCCTTCGGATCTGTGATAGAAGTTGTACCCAACTGTCTCCTTTGGGTATCCTATGAAGACACATTTCTCCGATTTAGGTTCGAGCTTATCTGGTTGAAGTTTCTTCACATAAGCCTCGCAGCCCCAAATTTAAGAAACGACAACTTTGGTTTCTTGCCAAACCACAGTTCATAAGGCGTCGTATCAACGGATTTTGATGGTGCCCTATTCAATGTGAATGCGGCCGTCTCTAAAGCATAACCCCAAAACAATAGCGGTAAATCAGTAAGAGACATCATAGATCGCACCATGTCTAGTAAAGTACGATTACGATGTTCGGACACACCATTTCGTTGTGGTGTTCCGGGTGGCGTGAGTTGTGAAACTATTCCACATTGTTTCAAATGTAAACCAAACACGTAACTCAAATATTCTCCTCCATGATCAGATCGTAGAAACTTTATTTTCTTGTTATGATGATTTTCCACTTCACTTTGAAATTCTTTGAACTTTTCAAATGTTTCAGACTTGTGTTTCATTAAGTAGATATACCCATATCTGCTCAAATCATCTGTGAAGGTGAGAAAATAACGATATCCGCCACGAGCTTCAACATTCATCGGACCACATACATCTGTATGTATGATTTCCAACAAATCTGTTGCTCTCTCCATAATATCGGAGAACGTGTTTTAGTCATCTTGCCCATGAGGCACGGTTCGCAAGTACCAAGTGATTCATAATCAAGTGATTCCAAAAGTCCATCAGTATGGAGTTTCTTCATGCGCTTTACACCGATATGACCTAAACGGCAGTGCCACAAATAAGTTGCACTATCATTATCAACTCTGCATCTTTTGGCTTCGACATTATGAATATGTGTATCACTACTATCGAGATTCAATAAAAATAGACCACTCTTCAAAGGTGCATGACCATAAAAGATATTATTCATATAAATAAAACAACCATTATTCTCTAATTTAAATGAATAACCGTCTCGCATCAAACAAGATCCAGATATAATGTTCATGCTTAACGCTGGCACCAAATAACAATTGTTGAGGTCTAAAACTAATCCCGAAGGTAGATGTAGAGGTAGCGTGCCGACCGCGATCACATCGACTTTGGAACCGCTTTCCCACGCGCAAGATCACCTCGCCCTGGCCTGCTCGCTATTCCGTAGTCCCTGCTTGGGTTGCAAATGTTAGCAACAGTAACCAAGATCAAATACCAGTGCTATCATGAGCTCTAGTAAGGTATACATCAATAACATGTATATCACATATACCTTTGTTCACCTTGCCATCGTTTTATCCGCCAAATACTTGGGGCAGTTCCGCTTCAAAGGTCCAAACCGCTTGCAGAGAAGCACTCGTTTGTGCTTAGGCCCGGACTTGGGTTTCTTCTCTTGAGCAAAGAACTTGCTTGTGTTCTTCTTGAAGTTCCCTTCTTCTTCCCTTTGCCCTTTTCTTGAAACTAGTGGTCTTGTTGACCATCAACACTTGATGCTCCTTCTGATTTCTATCTCCGCAGCCTTTAGCATTGCGTAAGAGCTCGGAATTGTTTTGTTCATCCCTTGCATATTATAGTTCATCACGAAGCTCTTATAGCTTGGTGGCGTGATTGGAGAATTCATCAATGACGCTATCATCCGGAAGATTAACTCCCGCTTGAATCAAGTGATTATTATACCCAGACATTTTGAGTATATGTTCACTGACAGAACTATTCTCCTCCATCCTGCAGCTGTAGAACTTATTGGAGGCTTCATATCTCTCAATCCGGGCATTTGCTTGAAATATTAACTTCAACTCCTGGATCATCTCATATGCTCCATGACGTTCAAAACGTCGTTGAAGACCCGGTTCTAAGCCGTAAAGCATGGCACACTGAACTATAAGATGGCTAGGACAAACTGGGATACAGATCGAAAGAGGCGCAGGCCTCCTGCCTGGGATCCTCCTAAACTACTCCTGGTCATCGTTAGAGGCCTGCACGTAGTAGTAGGCACCTCCAGTGTAGTAAGAGTCGTCGTCGACGGTGGCGTCTGCTCTGGTTCGCATCCGTTGCGACAACCAGGTAGAAGGGAAAGGGGGAAAAGAGGGAGAAAAGCAACCGTGAGTACTCATCCAAAGTACTCGCAAGCAAGGAGCTACACTACATATGCATGAGTATATGTGTAAAAAGGCAATATCGGTGGACTGAACTACAGAATGCCAGAATAAGAGGGGGATAGCTAGTCCTATCAAAGACTACGCTTCTGGCAGCCTCCGTCTTGCAGCATGTAGAAGAGAGTAGATTGTAGTCCTCCAAGTAGCATCGCGTAGCATAATCCTACCCGACGATCCTCCCCTCGTCGCCTTGTGGAAAAGCGATCACCGGGTTGTCTATGGAACTTGTCTGGGTGTATTTTATTTAAATATCCAGTTCTAGTTGTCATAAGGTCAAGGTACAACTCCGGGTCGTCCTTTTACCGAGGGACACGACTATTCCAATAGATAAGCTTCCCTGCAGGGGTGCACCACATAACCCAACACGCTCGATCCCATTTGGCCGGACACACTTTCCAGGGTCATGCCCGACCTCGGAAGATCAACACGTCGTAGCCCCACCTAGGCCTAACAGAGAGGTCAGCACGCCGGTCTAACTCCTATGGCGCAGGGGTATGGGCCCATCGCCCATTGCACACCTGCACGTTGCGTGGGCGGCCGAAAGTAGAACTAGCCTCCTTAATACAAGAGCAGGCTTACATTCCAATCCGGCGCGCGCCGCTCAGTCGCTGACGTCTAGAAGGCTTCGGCTGATACCACGACATCGAGTGTCCATATCTTTCCCGCGTAGTTGGTTAGTGCGTATAGGCCAGTGTCCAGACTCAGATCAAATACCAAGATCTCGTTAAGCGTGTTATTATGAAGCAATCGCGAATACCGACCAGGGCCAGGCCCACCTCTCGCCTAGGTGGTCTCAACCTGCCCTGTCGCTCCTTCACAAAGATCCTCACAGAGGGCCGTCGGGACAAAGGTCCTTTCAACCCCCAATCCGTGAATCACTCGCGGGTACTGTTCGAGCTGACCCGACTTTAGTCACCATCTGTAGTATGTATATATTTATAGTATATACTCGTGATCACCTCCCAAGTGATCACGGCCCGATAGTATAGGAAGGCAGACCGACAAGAATGTAGGGCCACAGATGATAAACTAGCATCCTATACTAAGTATTTAGGATTGCAGGTAAGGTATCAACAGATGTAGCAACAATGTCAGACTATGCATCAGAATAGGATTAACGGAAAAGTAACATGCTACACTACTCTAATGCAAGCAGTATAGAGGAGAATAGGCGATATCTGGTGATCAAGGGGGGGGGGGGCTTGCCTGGTTGCTCTGGCAAGAAGGAGGGGTCATCTTCAATGTAGTCGAACACACGGACATCGGCAGTAGTCTCGGAGTCTACCGGAAAGAAGTAATGGAGGGGGAACACAATAAATAACAGAGCAATCAAATGTGACACAAAGCAAGACGCGGCAATACGTTGTGCTAGGAGTGACATAACGCAGGGATATGTGATACAGCGAAGGGGGGAAACATCCGGGAAAGTATCCCCGGTGTTTCGCATTTTCGGGCAGATGAACTGGAGGTGAAATGTTGCAGGTTTGCTATGCTAGGGAGGTGTGGCGGACAAACGGGCTGCGTATTCGGATTCGTCTCGTCGTTCTAAGCAACTTTCATGTAGAAAGTATTTTCATCCAAGTTACGGATTATTTTATATGAATTTTAAAAGTTTTAAATTAATTTTAGCATTTATTTAATTAATTTAATACAACATTATCCAAAACAGTGCATGCTGACGTCATCATGATGTCAGCAGTCAACAGGGCGTTGACTGGGTCAAACTGACGTGCGGGACCCACCTGTCATAGCCTAACATGTTAATTTGGGTTTAATTAAGCAGGATTAATTAAACTAGATTAATTAAGTTAATTAACCTATTAATTATTATTATCTTATTATTATTTATTTATTTCATTCCTTTTCTTCTTTTCTTTTTCGTTCTAAAAAGGGGTCGGGCCCAAGTGGTCAGTGACACACGCCACTGCTGGGCTCCCCGTAACGGGATAATGGGTGCGGGCGATCCCCCGGTTGGCCCCGGGCACCAGTCGGGGCGGAGAAGAGCGTGGCCAGGGAGCGTCAGGCGCAGCTGGGGGAGGTACCGGGCAGCAGGGGGAGTGACGACGTGGCCGGCACGGTTGTGGCGCACGCGGGTCACGGTCGGGATGTGCAGGTGGCTTGGCCGACGCACGGCCTCGTGCGAAGTGGCGCAGCCGAAGCGGGAGGGGGAGCCGGGCGGCCATGGCAGGTGCGAAGCTGGCGCTGGCGGTGCGAGCCACGGCGGGGGGAAGGACACGACGGCGACGGCGCGCGGCGATAGCCACACCAGAAGCAAAGAAGGAGCGAGGCCAGAGACCGGGGGCTCACCCACGTTGCAGGGACGAGGGGCGGCGAGGCTCGTTGGAGCCGTTGAGGAGGAAGACTGGGACGAGTAGGCGACGAGGAGGACGACGGGGAGGCACTCCAGCGATGGCGTCCGGCGAGGTCCAAGCGGGGAGGCGGTGGTCGCGGCGTCTGCGGCCTTCGGGCGCGATCTTGGGCGAGGAAGAGACGACGGGACAAAGGCGGACGGGTCCGCAAGCGCTGGCGACGGGGAACGGCGGGTAGGCGGTGGGCGCCGGGCGCCGAGGTTGTTGCCCTGATCCAGAAGGGGATCGGGGAGCGAGGAGAGTGGGGAGTGCGGTTTCGTCACCGTTCCAGATTTGTTTTGTACTTTTCGAGCTTGCTCAGTTTTGCCCTTACTTTTTCCATCAAGGTCCCTCAAATGCCCTTTGACCGTTTGACCAAAACTTTGTAAATTCATAACTAATTCATATGAACTCAGAAAAATGCAAATAAGATATCAAAATGTTCAGATAAACATTACCTTTATCACTACTAGGGAAAAGCCTATACACAGAATCTTAGCAGCAGCGCGGTTCAAAATGGGGCGCTGCTGCTAATTAGTTGTAGCGTGTGTTACGTAAACTCGCTGCTGATAAGGATTTAGCAGCAGCATGCTCAGTTAGAAACGCGCTCCTACAAATGTCGACCGGCGGTGTTCACCTAACTCTAAATAGCAGTAGCGCGGTCGCAAGAACAACGCTACTGCTAAGTATGTAGTAGTAGCGCGCTTTTTTCGAGATTGCTGGTGGTAAGTTTCAAATTGCCACAATTTTTGTCCCGATTAGCAGAGGCCAGAAGAAAGCGCTGTTGCTAAATGCTTAGCAGCAGCTGCTTTTCTCTCCCAGGCCATCGCTAACCCGCACCAACCCAACACCTTTCCCCACCCGGCCCCTCCCTCCCCTCCTCTTTTCCCTTCCCCTACCGCCCCTCTCCTCTCTTCCCCCACCACATTCTCCCACTCTCACTCTTCTTCTTCTCAATACTTCTCCCC
>JAHHZJ010000346.1:0-67867 GCA_021437245.1 Aegilops speltoides
GATTCGAAGCCTAAACTTCACGGCCGATGACCGCGGAGACTTGATCTTGACGGACTCGAGCCACAGCCGAACGCCGCCGATCTGCGATGATGGGCATGATCTAGCTCTGCCGCGGACGGTGCTTTGGTGGCCTTTTCGAATCCGCCCGGCTACTTGCCGGGGCCGATTATATGACGAGGGCCGGTGGATAGACGCTGCCCCGGGGGCTTTAACATCTACGGCGATGGAGCCGAATACCGATCTTGTCCCTTGCGAAACTCGTGATCCTGAGACGCCGGTGTCACATCCCTAGCTTCTCGGTATGCACTAGGCTAGCCCTTCATGTGAGCATCATGTTTAAATTAATGGATTTGGAATTGAGGGAATTCTCAAAGCCTCAAAATGAAATAAAGGGCAAGAACCCTAAAAATTTCATTCAATGAATCAAAAATGCTTTTCATTAATGTCTATTATTTTGGCAAGGGCTTAGACCCAAAACCAAAAATAATGAACATTTTTTGAAGAATAATTTTGGGCACTGAATTTAAATCATATTTTATTTGAATTTGGAATTATATTCCTAATATATGGAATATATTTCAAAAAAACCCTGAGTTATTTTATGTGCATTTGACCTAGTCCAAAGTATGTGCATAAAAACATTCAGAGTAGTTTGGCACTATTTTAGTTCATGTGAATTTGCAAGCGATGGCAAATATCAAATCAAAACAAAATAACGAGAAATAGAAGAACAGAAAAGAGAGTTAGAGAGAGAAGCACAGGCGCTCACCTCTCAGCCCACCGGGTCCAGCTCTGTTTGGCCCAGCCACCACCGCTGGCTCCTGTCGTCTTCCTCCTTGGAGCAGGAAGGAGCAGGCGTGTGCTCCCGCCTGCTGCCACTGTGAGCCACCTCCACCCTGCCTGCTTCACTCCCCCGACGCCCTGAACACGCCATGCACCCCCCGGGCCCCTCTCTCTCTCCCCGTGCCTCTCCCTCCTCTGTCTCTCTCCCTCGCCCATTCCCCGCCATGGCCGAAGCCCCCATGGACACGCCGTCGTAACTCCGCGCCCACAGGCCCTCCCCCGCCTCGCCGACGTGTCCATGGCCTCCGCTTCGACGCCCTCGTCCTCCCCGTCGACTCACTCGACGCCGGATGCCTCAAAACACCGTCACCAGCCTCTTCTTCATCGCCGGCCTCCGCGGATCCCCATCGTCGACTCGTCGCCGTCCGGCCTTCCCCGAGCCCGCTTCGACGTCTGCTGCAACCGCCGTGAGCCACCGAACCTTTTCCCCCTCTCCGTTCTCGCTCTCGTGTGCCGTAGCCGCCACACCTTGCTTTCGCCCGTCTGCGCGCCGCTTTGTGACCGCCCGCCGACGAGTCTCCGGCCACCTAGCGGTCCGGCCGTCGTGCTCAACTCCCTTCCCGCGCCACGTAGAGCACATAGGTGCCCCGCACGAGCCTCCCCGGCCACCGTAGCGTCGACCCCGAGCTCACCCGAGCTCCGGCGACCGCCAAGGTCGACGCCGGCGACAACTCCGGCCACCCCCGCACCCACCGCCTGCACCACTCAACGCGCGAGTCCACCAGCGTCACGTAGATGCCCTCCGTCGGCCATTTGGTCGTCGGGTATGCAAACCAGAGGCTCGCCGCCGCGGTTGGCCTCGTCGGCGTCAAGTCGCCGGTGGGGTTGACCCCGTTGACAGTGACTTAGTGGGCCCAGTTTGACCCTGGGTCACTAACGTGTGGGCCTCTGGCCACTAACTAAACTAGGATTAGCACTAGTTTAACACTACCTAATTTTAGTTAGTTAACTAACTCTTGACACTGGACCCACCGGTCGAGGTTTGACTGGACCGGTCTGTTGACTCTGCTGAGGTCAGCATGACATAATCTTGACAACTGTAATTGTTTTCTGGGATTTTAAATAAATCAGAAATGATTTATTTAATTCAGAAAATATCCAAAACTTCTAAAAATCATAGAAAATAATCTATAACTCCAAATGAAATAAATTATATATGAAAAATGATCAGAAAAATCCAATCTATCCATCTATACCTTTTTCATGCATGTTAGAACAACTTTTGTTCACTGTTTAGGTCAAATCAATTAAATGGCATTTGAATTCCACATATGGAGCTTGGATTTGAACTTAGGGTTCAAACCAACTTCATTTAACTTGCTGCTAGTTGCATTAGCTCAAATCACATCATATTGCCATGTCACATTCATGCATCATATTGTCACATTGCATTGATTGTGCTCTTCCTTATTTGCCGGTAATTGTTCCCTCTCGATAGGCGTGTACCGGCGATGTGATCGATGACACCGATGAAGAGATATATTATCTTTAGAAGTGCCAGGCAAGCAAAACCCCCCTTGTTCATTCCGATACAATCCCACTCTCTTGCTCCTGCTCTATTTTACTGCATTAGGACAACAACGACATATCTGTTACTTGCTGCGGTAGTGAACCCCTTTATCCTCTGCATGACCTGTCATTGCCACAGTAAATAGATGAAACCCACTAGCATGAGTAGGAGTTGTTTGAGACCTGATGTGCCTACTCATTCATGCTTGTTTGTCATGCCTGCTATTGCTTAGAGTTGAGTCAGTTCTGATTCATCGGGAATGAATCGGAGGTGTGCGAACATGTCCTACTGTGTGTGAGCTAAGTGTGTGAATACGATTTGGTAAAGGTAGCAGTGAGAGGCCATGTAAGAGTACATGGTAGGTTGTCTCATTGCAGTTGTCCTCAGGAACTGAGTTCTTTGTTTGTGATCCATGAACAGCTACTACCACGCATTGGAATGCTTAAGTGCCCCTCTCGGCTTCTTAATCACCCTTGTTCTCTGTCCAGGAGTTGCAACTAGTTTCTGGTGTTTGTAGGTAGTGTTAGTAGTCTACCAAGTGGCACCCGGTACAGGTGGGCTTGGGACAGACTAAACCTGATGTACGGTGTACCAAGTGGCACCGGGATGGTGGGCTTCGGAACCCTGCTTACATCGTTTGGGGCCGTGAGCGACACCCCGGCCGGATCTCCTCGCGGATGGAACCCGAATAGGCGATAAACCTGGACGAGAGACTTGTGTGTTTAGGTAGGCCGTGGCCGACCCCCTCGCCCGGCTTCGCTTGAAGGTTGCCGAGATACATGGCGTGTCTGAGGCGATAAGTGGCGGCGGCGTGTGAAGAAGTACACCCTGCGGGGTTATCATTATCTATTGAATAGTCGGTTCCTCGGATATGGAAACTTGGACCCCTTGCATAGTTCATAGACAAGTGAAAGTGGATACTCTAAAATGCGCAAGATAAGCGTGAGTGCTATGGATGGCGTTCTCGTAGGGAGACGGGAGCAGATCCATAGTGGTGTATTGATATGGGGAATATGTGGACTCGTGTGCACCACCTCAAAAGAGTTACTTGCAGTCGTAGTTCAGGTTAGCCACCGAGTCAAAGCTGGCTTGCTGCAGTTAAACTCCACCACCCCCTATGTTGATAATGATGCATATGTAGTTAGTTCTGATGTAAGTCTTGCTGGGTACATTTGTACTCACGTTTGCCTATTTTATGTTTTTGCAGAGAGACTTCAGTCTCGCTAGTAGTTCCGCGTGGACTTCGACGTTTAGCTTGTTACCTCAGCTACGATCTTGTGCCCTCGGCAGGATCTAGTAGATAGTCAGGCTTCTCAGCCTTTTTCTTTTGTAGATGTATGTACTCAGACATGTTTGAGCTTCCGCTTGTGCTATGACTTGTATGCTCTGAATGTTGGGTCGTGAGACCCATGTTTGTAATATCTCGCTCCTCGGAGCCTAATGAATAAATACTTGAGTCGTAGAGTCATGTTGTGATGCCATGTTGTATTTGCACATATCGAGCATATTGTGTGTATGTTATTGAAATGCTTGGTATGTGTGGGATCTGACTATCTTGTTGTTTATCCTTAGTAGCCTCTCTTACCGGGAAATGTCTCCTAGTGTTTCCACCAAGCCATGGTAGCTTGCTCTGCTCCGAGCACTTAGGCTGGCGGCATGTGTCCTTCTTCGTTCATGTGCATCCCTTTGGGGAAATGTCACGCGATGAATACTAGAGTCTGTTAGCCGCTACAGCCCGGTTCACGAGTCTGCTAGCCAGTGCTACAGCACTGGATTCACTCGTGATGACCGACACGTTCGATCTTTGGGTCATGGATGCCTGTCCTGTAAGTTTGTGCCACTTTGGGTTTACGACTAGCCATGTCGGCCGGGCTCCTTATCATATGGATGCTAGCGACACTATCATATCGTGTGCCAAAAGGCATAAGCGGTCCCGGCAAAGGTAAGGCGACACCGTGGGGATACCGTGCGTGAGGCCGCAAAGTGATATGAGGTGTTACATGCTAGATCGATGTGGCATTGAGTCGGGGTCTGACAGCTTTGGTATCGAGCTTATTTGCTGTAGGATTACCAAGCCAAACTGGTCGAAGTTGAGTCTAGAAATTCTTTAGTTATATAAGGGAATTGATTGTGGGAAGGGAACGTAAGGCTCTTTTTACGCCTTATACCTCATGGCCTTCTGATCTGAGTCATCTTATCTTTCCTACGGGGTTAAGGAACTAGGCCTTCTCTTCTTTCTATTAGGATCACGTGTTACTAATCCGTAGACTTATAGGATTGATGGATTTAAGTCTCAGTTCAGTTTTACTACTTCCGTATGTTCATAACTGTTGATCTCGAAACATTGATATTGTGCTTCGGAGTGGCTATGCCACCATTTTTGTAGCATGCCTCCAATCTTTTGAGCATTTACAGCCGTTATGCTGTCCGAGTTATCCCAGGTTTCTAAACAGTCTGATGCATTTGCAAATTCCTTCCTCCCGTTCCTGATGTCCTTTTAGGCCAGGTTAATCACACTAATTGCTGAGTTGAGGTACTCTATTGCCTCGACATATATGTTGGAGTTATTATTATGACCCTAGGTGTCTTAGAGGATCATCTAGTAATTTAGCCATGCTTTGTGTCCCAGTGTGATGATTCTGGCCATCATTCTCGAAAGCATCCCGTGATGCCATTTAGTTAGTAGGCTTTCTATTCCTGGGTTCTTGACCCAAGATTCACTCTACTTATCTCGTGTTGATAGTGTTGCTCGTACCATTAGGATATTAGTCACCTTTGCGATAGTCCTCAATGTCCGTGGTATTTCCTTCTTCTAAATACCATGTACTACTTATGGCAGAAGTTCTTCGCTAAACCAAAAGATCACAACCAGAGTGCTCTTGATGAGTTCTTCTCTCTATATTGTGACTCTGCCGGTTCAACCTTTCTGCATTGGTTATTCGGAAGAAATATGTTGAACTCGTTCGACATGCTAGTCCATGCATCCACAACTCAGAAAATCATATGTTCTTTTGAGTTGTCCCATTTTAGTTGTCTTCCGACCCTCGTCTATCAATTGATAGTCAAGAGTATGTGTGCATTCGTTCGTCGATGCCTACTACTCTTGTGGTCCGTCAAGCCATTCTATTCTAGAATGACCAGGAGAAACAAACTCCAGTACCTCATCCATATCCAGGATTGGGTCAAAGCCGTTGTATTCCGCAGATCAAAATGCCAATCCAGCTTTTGCTCGTTTCTACCTCGAGTATTACCATCTTTATATCAAGAATGTCATGGGAATTGCACACCATCCTATGAACTCTTGACATAGTGATACTTCTCGCCATCATTATTCATTTCTCGGCTCCCGTGTTGTTGCAACCTGAATGCCGACATGTGAAATATGATGTGTGAAATCGATACTCCTAGCAACCTTGTTGCTTGGTAGTTGAAGGACAATAATTTAGTTCTTAGCGTGTTGGTTATTGAATCCTGATTCTAAGACCGATTGTGCTACCTAGTCCATTTTCCTGGTGCACTCTTCGATCAATGAGTTAGGGTTTTGCCAATCCTTGCTTATTTGAGTACACCATCTTGCTCTAAAAGGAAAGATTGTTCTCGAGCTTAGTAACATATCGGTGGTTCGTGATTTTCTGAATATCTTCTCGGAAGTATCACCAGGTCGTCACCTGACCGCTATGTTGAGCTCGTGATCTAGTTGGTTTCTTGTAAACCACCCCTTCTCCAAGAATCTGTGTGGGATACCCCTGAGCTAGTTGGTCAAGCTAAACAACAACTTGGAGAGTTGGAAGATAAAAGCTTGTCTGACTTAGTTCATGTTAAGGGATATCTTTCTATGTGTATGTGTGTTGAAGAAAGATGATATCTTCATTAATTGGTCCTTGTGATCTGTTGTTGGACCTATTGTCTTACCCCATCTTTGATTTGAATATGGGCTATCGTCAAATCAAGTCAGAACCAACGATATTCGTAATGTTGTCTTACTCGTGGATGTTTTCTCCTCGAGCATACACCATTACATATTTTGGTCTGACCAATGCTATCACCGTGTTCACATGATGGTGGAAGTCCAGTGATATGGAAATTCCGATGAGTTGCTATTGAGGCCATCAGCAGCATTTTGTCTCCCCCATGATTCATGTTGAACATCCAGCTAGTATTGGAAACTTTATAAGCATTATCTTCGTGTTCCGTTCATGAAGCATATGTTCGGATGAAAGAAGTGACTTCCTTTAATTCATGTGCATTTGATGCAAGTTGCCACCGTGAATTAGAGAAAGTTTGTTTTGCCTCCTCTGGAATCATCCCAAATCGGTCATGCATACGTGCGAGGTATTCTGTGGTTTGGAGACTTGCAACCTTCATTCTATATGTGTCCCTAGCACACCAAGCCACTAACTGATTTGTTCAAGGACAAGAAGTTCCTTCATAAGAGCTAATCATGACTTATGTTAGGACTTTGTTATCCTCGATGATGGTTCCCAACCTGAACTCGGTAGTGTTTTATTATAAGACTACTAGGTGGTCATGCTTGTCCAGGACAGCATGTTCACATGTGTGTAGCAGAACCAGCTCATGTTTTGGAGCTTGCTATCGTAGTTCATTTCCCGAGAATCTGGCAACGTCATATCGTCGATCTGTGTTGCAAACTTTCTTTTCAGACATGCTGAGCCTGAAGTATCCTATCACCAACCGGATCTGAATCTTAGGCAGACATGATGGTTGGAACTTTCCAACAGCTGCATTTCGTTCCCAGGTTGCATCGTCATTGTGCCAATTTCCTTGGGCTGCCCCTCTCAGTAATTGCTGTCCAGGTTCACCTCCAAAGGTGAACTTACCATGGATCCCATCTATTTCCGATGACAAGCAAAAAATCATCCATTGTGTTGTCTTCAACAAGGTAGTCCACATCATCCATCCTAGTCCGAGTATGTCATTCCTTCGAACACCTTCCAATGATCGATTGTGATTTGCCCTAGGCTGGTATAAAGAGTTTCAATGATCTTTGAATCAAAAGTGACTCTTTTTGCCACTTGAGGGAACAATTCTACGAATCATCTCCTCTAAGATGTCTCGTTACGGTGTCATGGAAACTCAACCCCTCGGTACGTTGACAACCGTTCAACACCTTCTTAAGTGTGGACTTGTTGTCTATCTAGCGAGCCCTCGTCATCTGTTTCACTCCATCCCTTTGGATAGATGCTTCGTTTCTTGGCTCGAGAGATGTTCCTATGTCTCATTCCGCGAGTTGATCTTATGATCATTAAGATGATCCATCTATGTAGACATGTCTCGCTTTTCGTCCTCGTGTTGGATGAAGATCTCGAAAGCAAAGACGTCAAGATCAATTTGAGTCGACAAATCAACAACCTCGAGGAGACAGTTGGATCATGAAGTTTGTGATACTTAGTGTCCCCTTTGTCTTCTTACCTCACGTCTTGAATCTCGGGACGAGATTTCTGTTTAGTGGGGGTGAGTTGTCACATCCCTAGCTTCTCGGTATGCACTAGGCTAGCCCTTCATGTGAGCATCATGTTTAAATTTATGGATTTGGAATTGAGGGAATTCTCAAAGCCTCAAAATGAAATAAAGGGCAAGAACCCTAAAAATTTCATTCAATGAATCAAAAATGCTTTTCATTAATGTCTGTTATTTTTGGCAAGGGCTTAGACCCAAAACCAAAAATAATGAACATTTTTTGAAGAATAATTTTGGGCACTGAATTTAAATCATATTTTATTTGAATTTGGAATTATATTCCTAATATATGGAATATATTTCAAAAAAAACCCTGAGTTATTTTATGTGCATCTGACCTAGTCCAAAGTATGTGCATAAAAACATTCAGAGTAGTTTAGCACTGTTTTCAGTTCATGTGAATTTGCAAGCAGTGGCAAATATCAAATCAAAACAAAATAACAAAAATAGAAGAACAGGAAAAGAGAGTTAGAGAGAGAAGTACCTGGCGCTCACCTCTCAGCCCACCGGCCCAGCTCCTGTTTCGGCCCAGCCCACCACCGCCTGGCTCCCTGTCGTCTTCCTCCTTGGACAGAAGGACAGGGGCGTGTGCTCTCGCCGCCCACGACCTTGTGAGCAGCCACCTCCACCCTGCCTGCTTCACTCCCCCGACGCCCTGAACACGCCACGCACCCCCCGGGCCCCTCTCTCTCTCCCCGTGCCTCTCCCTCCTCTGTCTCTCTCCCTCGCCCATTCCCCGCCATGGCCGAAGCCCCCATGGACACGCCGTCGTAACTCCGCGCCTGAGCCCTCCCCGCCTCGCCGGCGTGTCCATGGCCTCCGCTTCGACGCCCTCGTCCTCCCCGTCGACTCACTCGACGCCGGATGCCTCAAAACACCGTCACCGGCCTCTTCTTCATCGCCGGCCGCCGCGGATCCCCATCGTCGACTCGTCGCCGTCCGGCCTTCCCCGAGCCCGCTTCGAGTGTCTGCTGCAACCGCCGTGAGCCACCGAACCATTTCCCCCTCTCCGTTCTCGCTCTCGTGTGCCGTAGCCGCCACACCTTGCTCGCCCGTACGCGCCGCCGCCTGTGACCGCCGCCGACGAGTCTCCGGCCACCTAGCGGTCCGGCCGTCGTGCTCAACTCCCTTCCCGCGCCACGTAGAGCACATAGGTGCCCCGCACGAGCCTCCCCGGCCACCGTAGCGTCGACCCCGAGCTCACCCGAGCTCCGGCGACCGCCAAGGTCGACGCCGGCGACAACTCCGCCACCCCGCACCGCTTTGCACCACTCGGCAGCGAGTCCACCAGCGTCACGTAGATGCCCTCCGTCGGCCGTTTGGTCGCCGGGTATGCAAACCTGAGGCTCGCCGCCGCGGTTGGCCTCGCCGGCGTCAAGTCGCCGGTGGGGTTGACCCCGTTGACAGTGACTTGGTGGGCCCAGTTTGACCCTGGGTCACTAACGTGTGGGCCTCTGGCCACTAACTAAACTAGGATTAGCACTAGTTTAACACTAACTAATTTAAGTTAGTTAACTAACTACTGACACGCGGGACCCACCGGTCAGGTTTGACCTGGACCGGGTCTGTTGACCTGCTGAGGTCAGCATGACGTGGTGCTGACGCTGTAATTGTTTTCTGGGATTTTAAATAAATCAGAAATGATTTATTTAATTCAGAAAATATCCAAAACTTCTAAAAATCATAGAAAATAATCTGTAACTCCAAATGAAATAAATTATATATGAAAAATGATCAGAAAAATCCAATCTATCCATCTGTACCATTTTCATGCATGTTAGAACATCTTTTGTTCACTGTTTAGGTCAAATCAATTAAATGGCATTTGAATTCCACATATGGAGTTTGGATTTGAACTTAGGGTTCAAACCAACTTCATTTAACTTGCTGCTAGTTGCATTAGCTCAAATCACATCATATTGCCATGTCACATTCATGCATCATATTGTCACATTGCATTGATTGTGTTCTTCCTTATTTGCCGATAATTGTTCCCTCTCGATAGGTGTGTACCGGCGATGACACCGATGAAGAGATATAATATCTTCAGAAGTGCCAGGCAGGCAAAACCCCCCTTGTTCATTCCGATACAATCCCACTCTCTCGCTCCTGCTCTCTTTTACTGCATTAGGACAACAACGACATATCTGTTACTTGCTGCGCTAGTGAACCCCTTTATCCTCTGCATGACTGTCATTGCCACGATAAATAGATGAAACCCACTAGCATGAGTAGGAGTTGTTTGAGCCACGATGTGCCTACTCATTCATGCTTGTTTGTCATGCCTGCTATTGCTTAGAGTTGAGTCAGTCGATTCATCGGGAATGAATCGGAGGTGTCTGAACATGTCCTCTCGTGTGTGAGCTAAGTGTGTGAATACGATTTGGTAAAGGTAGCGGTGAGAGGCCATGTAGGAGTACATGGTGGGTTGTCTCATTGCAGCCGTCCTCGAGGCTGAGTTACGTGTTTGTGATCCATGAACAGCTACTACCACGCATTGGAATGCTTAAGTGCCCCTCTCGGCTTCTTAATCACCCTTGTTCTCTGTCCGGAGTTGCAACTAGTTTACGGTGTTTGTAGGTAGTGTTAGTAGTCTACCAAGTGGCACCCGTGCAGGTGGGCTTGGGACAGACTAGGCACAAGATGTACGGTGTACCAAGTGGCACCGGATGGTGGGCTTGGGAACCTGCTCACATCGTTTGGGGCCGTGGCGACACCGGCGGATCTCCTTGCAGATGGAACCCGAATAGGCGATAAACACGGACGAGAGACTTGTGTGTTTAGGTAGGCGTGGCGACCCTCGCCCGCTTCCGCTTGAAGGTTGCCGAGATACATAGCGTGTCTGAGGCGATAAGTGGCGAGCGTGTGTGAAGAAGTACACCCTGCGGGGTTATCATTATCTATTCGAATAGCCGGATTCCTCGGATATGGAAACTTGGACCCTTGCATAGTTCGTAGACAAGTGAAAGTGGATACACTAAAATGCGCAAGATAAGCGTGAGTGCTATGGATGGCATTCTCGTAGGGAGACGGGAGCGGATCCATAGTGGTGTATTGATATGGGGAATATGTGGACTCGTGTGCACCACCTCAAAAGAGTTACTTGCAGTCGTAGTTCAGGTTAGCCACCGAGTCAAAGCTGGCTTGCTGCAGTTAAACTCCACCACCCCCTATGTTGATAATGATGCATATGTAGTTAGTTCTGATGTAAGTCTTGCTGGGTACATTTGTACTCACGTTTGCCTATTTTATGTTTTTGCGAGAGAGACTTGGTCTCGCTAGTAGTTCAGCGTGGACTTGACGTTTAGCTTGTTACCTCGGCTACGATCTTGTGCCCTCGGCGAGATCTAGTAGATAGTCGGGCTTCTCGGCCTTTTTCTTTTGTAGATGTATGTACTCGGACATGTTTGAGCTTCGCTTGTGCTATGACTTGTATGTTTCTGAATGTTGGGTCGTGAGACCCATGTTTGTAATATCTCGCTCCTCGAGCCTAATGAATAAATACTTGAGTCGTAGAGAGTCATGTTGTGATGCCATGTTGTATTTGCACATATCGAGCATATTGTGTGTATGTTATTGAAATGCTTGGTATGTGTGGGATCGACTATCTTGTTGTTTATCCTTAGTAGCCTCTCTTACTGGAAATGTCTCCTAGTGTTTCCACCGAGCCATGGTAGCTTGCTCTTGCTCCGAACACTTAGGCTGGCGGCATGTGTCCTTCTTCGTTCATGTATACATCCCTTTGGGGAAATGTCCGCGATGAATACCGAGTCCTATTAGCCCGCTTCTGCCTGGTTCACGGACTCCTGCTAGCCAGTGCTACAGCCTGGATTCACTCGTGATGACCGACACGTTCGATCTTTGGGTCATGGATGCTGTCCTGTAAGTTTGTGCCACTTTGGGTTTCGACTAGCCATGTCAGCCGGGCTCCTTATCATATGGATGCTAGCGACACTATCATATCGTGTGCCAAAAGGCTAAGCGGTCCCGGCAAAGGTAAGGCGACACCGTGGGGATACCATGCGTGAGGCGCAAAGTGATATGAGGTGTTACATGCTAGATCGATGTGGCATTGAGTCGGGGTCCTGACAGCCGGACTCCTCGCCGGACTCCGAGCCTCCCGCGCCCCCGCCAATTAAGTCAGATTGGGCACCGGTTATGGAATTCACCGCCGCGGACATCTTTCAACACTCGCCTTTTGGCGATATCCTGAGTTCCCTAAAGCATCTCTCGCTATCAGGAGAATCCTGGCCGGATTATGGCCAGGACGGTCGGAGCCCACCCACCACCCACTTTGTAGCCACTGTCGAGGATCTAACCGACATGCTAGACTATGACTCCGAGGACATCGACGCTATGGACGATGATGCCGGAGACGATCAGGACCCTGCGCCCATGGGACACTGGAAGGCCACCTCGTCATACGACGTCTACATGGTGGATACCCCAAAGGAAGGGGATGGCAAAAAAGCAGCGGAGGAAGATTCTTTGAAGAAGCAGCCTAAACGCCTTGGCGTCGTAGCGCCGCTCTAAATCCGCCACAACAAGAATGGAGAGTCCGATGCGGAGACAATTACACTCGGAGAGTGCGAAGGCGATCCTCTGCAAGACTCAGCGGAGGGCGAGAAGTAAGCCCTCACGACAAAGGCGAGACAAAGGGTTGAGGGCGATAATTATATGCCTCCTCCGAAGAAAGCGAGCCTCAACGATGATGAATTCATCATACCCGAGGACCTGTCGAACAAGAGCGCTTGACGCGGAGCTCATAACCACGGCAAATAGCCTAAAAAAAAGCAGCAACAGACTTCAAGCTGATCAAGATCTGCTATCCGATCGATGGACCGAGGTCCTCGCGTCGAAGAGTATAAACTCGAACTCCCTCCAAAAGTTACCCAAGACGCAAGTTGCTCCCCGATTAGAGGAGGAAGCATACATACGTATCACCAAAGACACGACATGGTGACCGACCGCCCGTGGTGGTCGCGACAGAGAGGCATTCAAGGCCCCACCAGGGTATGCGCCGACATCGATCCGAGTACGAAGCCAAAAGGAACGTCGGACATGCAAGACATCTTGGAGGACAAAGCAAGGCAATCCAGATCCATCTATGGATCACGGGCGCTTCTCGACCCACAGCGAATACCGTCGCGCGGACATAACGCCCGGCGGGCGAATATAGCGAGACAGCGCTCCCTCGAGCTGCGTCGCGATATTGCTCATCTGAGGCGCCGCACACCGTTATGCTTCGCGATGAAGTAATGGATCATCAGATCCCGAAGGGTTCAAACCCGTGAACATCGAATCTTATGATGAGTACAGCAGACCCGCAGATGTGGATCGAAGATTATCTTCTCCACATCCATATGGCCCTTGGCGACGCATCTGCGCGCTGCCGGGGTCCGGCTGGTGTTCTGCGACCTCGAGCACCTATAGAACGCTGGGGCCCTTCAGTTCAGCGGAGGAGGCGTCGTGTGAGCGCGATCGAGGTCCGGCGCTGCGAGCAGGCAATCTTTACCCAGCTTGGGGCTCTCCGGGAGATAACACCCCTTGCTGCTCTGTGTTGTTATTTGATCTAGCTCGGCGTCGCGGCGAAAAGTGGTGCTGTGGGTGTCGAATGGACCGAACCCCTTCTCGTGCGCATGGGCCTCCCTTTTATAGTGCAGAATGGGGTACCCACGGTGGCAGCGTAGGAAGAGGGGTAGAAACATAAAAGCGTAGGTTGGTACAGCGATGCACAAAGATGCCCCTACCTAACTCGACGGCGGGGACAAGGGCATTAAATGCCGTCCGTCGCCCTTGATGCGGGAGGGGTGACCGTTAAGTGAGCCACGGTTGCCACAGCGGCGCCTCTGTCGACTCCGTTCGCCACCTCGCTCGCATGGTTGCGTGGCGCCTCGCCGCGTGCCCTTGGGATGGCCTGGTGATGATGCGTCACTAGGTGTGCTGGAGTTGGGTGGCAGCCTTGCCGCGGCAAATGCCTTGCCGCGGTCCTTTTGTTGTGTCGGCAAGCTTGCCGTACTTGGACCTGCCGGGCGCTTGTGGGCGCGCGCGGCAGGTTTTCTGATGCCCTGGTTAGCCCTCCCGGCAAGCTCCTCTTGTCGGGGCCTTCGTGTTCTTGGCTAGTACTTTGTTCTTGAATGGCAGTAATATGGAGTGGTGGAGAGCCTTGCCGGACGCTCGGCGAGCCTTGCCATGGGTGTCTTTGTGCTGCCGTGCACAAGTTCGGGTACTAAGGTACCCCTACTTTAGTACACCGGCAGAGCCCCGGCCTGGGCCATACACGGTGCAGCGTTGGGCGGGCCCAAAAATAGTCTGCAACGCCACGCGTGGCTGGTCCGCAACAACGGGCTCGCGCCCGCGCTCTCCCGCAGCAACGCAGCGTCGATTGCGGCGTCGTGGGAGACGTGGGTGGCGTTTAATTCCAGGAAATGCGTAACGTTCGCATCCCCTATTTATAAGCGGAGGGAACGGGGTTGTTCCCCCCACTTTCGCCACTTGCGGTCCCTTCCTCCGAAAGCTCCGACGCTCTCCCCCTCCTCCTGAATCGAGAGGAGAACAGTGCTTCCGCTGCCCATCGCCGCCGCCGCTTCTGCCTCCCCCCGCCGCCCCCGTCATGGCCCCGAAGGCTGGGAAGGCAACGAAGGCCGCGAAGGCCGAGAAATCGACCGAGGCACAAGAGCTAGAGGCGCTGCACAAGAGGCGGGTGCTTTTCCCTCCTGAGCTCACCCCGGATGCGTTGCGGGCGGGGTTCTACCTTTTTGGTCGGCCAGGCAGCTGGCGCATCAGCGCTGCGCCGGTGCTTTCTGCGGAGGCTTCAAATCGAAAGTGCCCCAGAGGGTACTACTTCTTTCCGTGTTCTTCTATTGCGGGCTCTCGCCCACCTTTTACGACTTCTTTGCGACATCATGAACACCTATGGGTTCCATCTGCTTGATTTCAGCCTAGCGCTGTTTTGACAATGGCGGTTTCGCGCACCTTTGCGAGAACCGTTGGTATCCTTCCCAGCGTTGCTCTTTTCGCCATTATTTTTCCCCTCGGGCTGAGAAAGGGGAGCCGCTGGCTGGTGGAATCGCATGGACCTCCGGATGGGCATAAAGAGGCGTGCTTGCGGGTGAGCTTCGCAGCAAATGGGGCGAATGGAGGGCGGAGTGGTGCTGGATCTGTGATGCCGATCCGCCTTCGTTCACCACGCTGCGCAAGTCTAGGGTGGTGCGCCGCAATGACTGGAGCGCTCTGTCGCCGGATGACGCCAAGCTGACGATCGCCATCACCCGAATTCTCTGGCTCAGGCACGTCGGACTCACAACAGGGGCGGTCGGCGTGGACTTCCTCCGCCGCCGCATCGCCCCTTTGCAGGCAAGGGGGAGGCCCGCCTGGCTGTTCACCGGCCTGTCGGATTTCATGAGGCTGCGCCCGGGCCTCAATTTCAACTTCACGATCCCGAGGCTGGATGCGTCTTTGGGAGAGCGTTCAAACCGACCCCAATCATCGAGTGGTTCCGATTGCGCAGGTGTTGTCCCCTGTGCAACAACTCCCAGTAGCGACCGCATCTGCGCGATGATGCGAGAATGTGATTACGCCTGAGGTTAGCGCCAAGCTGGATAGAGACGCCCGCCCGAGGTCGTACAACAGTTCTTTGATGACTTGTCGGGCGGCGGTTAAACTGGCGAAAAGCTCCTCACCGCGCGCCACCGCGGAATGGCGTACATTGCCAGCGGGGCGAGGCGGCGGCGGCTTGCTGCCGCTGGGCGAGTATGGCTTCCGCTGTCGGGCGGAAGCGGTGGCGGCAAGCCTTGCCGCCCATGAAGATTTTGCGGGGAGGCGGCGGTGAAGGGGAGGCCGCGGCGAAGCGACCAACCAGCCGGGTGTGGCGGCCGACCGTTTCAAGCAATTTGCCGCCGTCGAGCCTTGAAGCAGCCCGGTTTCATCAGGAGGCGTCTCCGTCGAGTCGGAGAGCTGGCGGAGGCACAGCCTGAGCAGCCACCACGGCGCCGCGGGACACGCTCCGCAGCGACAAGTTCCGTTGTCGCGGGAGGATCCCAAACTGCGTCGGCAACTGAAGCCGGGTCTTCCCGGGCCGCCACGCCCGACCTTATCGCGGCCCTTGGCAGCGCCGGGAGCCTACCCTCCCGACCACGCCCGTGCGAGGAGGCACGGGTGACCTCTCGCGCGAGCTCGGCGGCGATGGGGAGGGCGAGGATCTGAGAGAGTAAAGGCTTCTCTGTCTTGCATCCGCTTTTTCCTCGATCCTTGCTGCTGTTTGTCTTGTATCTAATCTATGCGTCTCTCGAAACTCCTGTTACATCCAGGACTTTGGCGGAGAGGCGGCGAAGAGGCGAGTCCGGTGGTTGAGGGCGATCACGCTAAGGTGGCGGAAGATCGTGCGAGACTACTTTGACGGACCCGGCCCTTCCCTCGCAGCAGCTCCCAGCTGGCCCGGCGTGGCGTCTTGATTCATCCTTCATCATGGGGCGCCAAGGTCGTTTCTTCCTCTGCCAACATCTTGATTGTTGGTTCTCTTGTATGCGAGGAGAAAAGCGGGGCCATCGAGGAGCAGCGGAGGTTGATCTTTGAGCTGTCGTCGGCCTCCACTCGCCACGAGGCCGACTCCCGATGTGGAGCCGTCTCCGACAAGGAAGGGGTCCCCGACAACGAGGCGAGACAGGCGAGCCCGGCGATGGAACCCGTGTTCATGAGTCCAGCGCAGGTGAGCCTCCTTGTCGGGGGTTTTCCCTTGGAACCTGCTGATCTCTCTTTATCTTCTTCTGGTTATTGATTATCTCTTTTCTTCCCTGCCTTCAGATATTCCCCTTGGGGACCCGATGGAGGCCGAGGCCGCCGTTGAGGGGGACGGCCGTGGCGAGACTGAGGACGCCACTGCCACCGAGGAAGGGGCCGGTGTGGAGTCCACTGGCGAAGAGGCCGCCGGCACAGGGGCCGGCGAGGGGTCCGGCGATCGCGCCGACGACCCGGAGGATGCAGGAGCACAGGGTGCTGTACCGACCGCTGATCCCTCCGCCGCTGGTGCGGCGCCGAGCTCCGAGGAGCCCCAACCCGGCGTATACTTGAAGACCGGCGCGGGTGTGTATATCAAGCTCCCCTGGGCATCGAGCTCAGGCGCCCGATTGAAGGAGAGAATTTGATGGGGAGATACTTGCCTCTGCTTTGGGCTGGCGGTGGTCGACAGCCAAGCAGCAAAGAGCGGCGTAGTCGAGGAGGAGAGCTGCTCCGGAAACTGGTGTCACTCTCTGCGCCCGGCAAGCGGCTTCGAGTCCGGAAGCGCTCGTCGCGTGAACGCGGAGCTGACATAGAAACGCGGAAGAACTCAAGAGCCGCAACCAGGAGGCCCTCCGGTCCACCGCCGAGGAGAGGGCGCAACTTGATGAGGCGAAGAAGGCGTTCATCCTGGAGAAGGCTGAAGCTGAGGAGCAGCAGAGGCTTGCCGCCGAGGAGCTGTCCAAGCGGGACGACGAGCTGATACAACGGAAAGCGTACTTGGACAGCCATGATGAGAGCTCGTCGGCGAACGATCACTTGGCGGGCGCTCAAGAAGCGAAAAGACGCCGCCCAAGCTGCCGAGGCCGCCAAGAAAGAGTTGGAGGAGAAAGTGACGCGGCTGCGGTGACGCGACGCGAGCAGGGCGAGGAGCTTGCCGCGACTCAGCAGCGATCGCGAGGAGAATCGCGCGCCACGGCGATCTGCAAGCTCAACTCTCGAGAATATCAAAGAGCTGGGCGCCGCCAAGGACTCGGCCGACACAGGGCTGAAACTGGCCGCCTTGACGGAGACGCTGGGCGCCACCAAGAAACGCGAAGATACCACGAGGAGAGACCTCAAGGACCATGAGGAGCTCTTTGAAGAGGGCCGCCGAGGCCCGAACACCCTCAAAACCAGGTGGAGCTCGGCGGAAGGCCTCGTCAACATTGCTGCGCTCATTGACGAGGGCGACGGAGCTGACAGACGGGCCGGGTATTCCACAGGCGAATGTCAGCCAGCGCCAAGCTCACGCTTTCTTCAAGGATGTGGTGACGGCGCTTCACGGCAGCTCGGAAAGGATCCCGAAGCAGTTGGTCGCCCGAGTCGCGCGCCGTCTCTGGCTGGAGTCTGGAGAAGGTGTTGGTGAAGGTCCTCTTCCGCAACTCGGGCATCGACCTCTCCGCGTCACCAAGAAGCTCTTTGGAGGTCTTGATGTTGAGGAGCAAGGCCATCGTCGCACTCCATCGTGGATAAAGTGAACGAGGTCAGGAGGCTCGATGGCGGGCGCGTGGATTAGGTTGCTCCTCTTCTCCCCTTTTCTTGCTGCTGCCATTTTAATTATGGGAACAATTCCAGTTAGCGCCATAACAAGTCATTCTTGTAATATAACTTAATTATGGGTACTGCTTGCCGCGCTATTCCCTTTATTTTGTTGCGTCCTTTGTATGCTTTTACCCTGCGTTTTGAGGGACCTTGCCGGGGCAAGCACACTTGCTGAGTGCGGAACATCAGCAGCCCGCTGGCGGTGCTGCCTCCGGCAAGGAATCTTGTCGGGACCAGTTGCAACTCACTCGTATTGTCGAGCGGGCTCGAAAACAACGCAGGGGCGCAACTTAGCCACGAGTCGATTCCTCCTCGCATGGATTTTACAAGACACGCTCGTTCAAGGACGCGGCCCCGCCTTCCCCAGCCCATAAGAGGATGCATGACGATGGATGAAAAACTTATCGACTCCACAGCCTCGGCGATATTAGCCTGCCGGGAGGAATCTTGCCTCGCCGAGGCCCGGCAACTCTGGCTCCGCCAAAATCCAGATGCTGGTGTGCTCTCTTTTGCCCTTGTTGCCGATGCCGCGGCCGTCGAGGGCCCTGGCCCGTCGCGAAGGGTCTCTGGTACTTGCAGCCCCCAGCGAGGTTGGCTTGCCGGGGCCGGTGCGCTCTGCTGGTTTCTCCTTGTCACTGTAATTACAACCATGAAAACAGCTGAGATAGTACTGCAACAATCTCATTATCTACATGTATATTTTTTTTTATGTGCGACTCCGCAAAACGATGTCGTGCCTTGCCCTTCGTATGTTTATACTCTACGCTGCTAGGGAACTTGCCGGTGCTAACACACTTGCTGAGTACGGGGCATCAGCAGCCCGCTGGCGGTGTTGTCTCCGGCAAGAAACCTTCTCGGGCCAGTCGCAGTGCACTTGAATTGTTGAGTGGACTCGGAAACAAATCAAGGACGCAACTTAGCCGTGGGTTGGTTCCTCCGCGCACAGGTTTCTCATACGAAGGGCGACTTACGGCAAGGCTTGCTATGTTACGCCCTCTACTTTGTTACATCCTTTGTGCGTTTTTACCCTATGCTTCAAGGGAACTTGCCGGCGCTAACACACTTACTGAGTACGGGACATCAGCAGCCCGCTGGCGGTGTTGTTTCCGGCGAGAAACCTTCTCGGGCCAGTTGCAGTGCACTTGCATTGTTGAGCGGACTCGGAAACAAAGCAAGGATGCAACTTGACCACGAGTTGGCTCCTTCTGCGCACAGGTATTGCGTACAAAGGACGAACGTGCGAGGGGCATAACATAAAAGAAACATGGAACTAAGGAGTGATATGTACAAAAACTCGGATAACTTAGCTCTTTTTTTTTAACGTTCTGCTGAGGTCGTACTTCTTCCCCGATCCTTCCCCCTTGTATGTTCTCGTCCCTACGCTTTCGGGGAACCAACAGGCGCAATCACGCTTGCGGAGCGCAGGGCATCAGCGGCTCGCTGGTGGTGTTTCCTCCGGCAGGAAGAACTTGTCGGGCTGGTTGCGGCGCGCTTTTATCGTCGAGCGGACTCAAGACGAATCGACGGCGCAATCTAACCACGATTCGACCCTTCCGCGCCCAGGTTCTTCATACAAGGTATGGATTTTCAGGGAGTACAACTCAAAAGTTCGAAGCTTGGCAACTTTCTTCGCCCTACTGGCCGGTGGACTGGTCGGCGGAGCTCGATGGCGCGTCCTCGACGGCAGCGGCTGGCGCCCGGGAGATGCGCTGCCGAGTCTTGCGAGCCGTCCTTGACGGGCGTAGTCTTTGGCTGGTCTGTCTTCGCCTTCTCGCACTTGCCGGTGGAGCTCGATGGCGCGTCCTCGACGGCAGCGCAGCACTCCGGGGAGAAGCGCTTGCCGGAGTGAGCACCAGAGCTGTCCTTGCCGGACTTGGTCTTCTTCTTCCCCCGGGGAGCTTCAGCGGCAAGTGGCTCGCGCTCTGCCGCAGCAGCCGCTTCCCGGTAAATCGTGTCGGCGCAGATGAGTGCATCCTTCTTGTCGCCTTGGATAGAAATGGCGCTCGTCGGGCCAGGCATTTTGAGCACATTGTACGCATGGTGAGAGGCCGCCATGAACTTGGCGAGTGCGGGTCGGCCGAGTAACCCATTGTAGGGTAAAGGGATATCAGCCACGTCGAATGTGACCCTCTCGGTCCAAGTTCAGCTTCGCCGCCAAGCGTCCGGCAATGTGATCTTCCCTTAGGTTGGCTCCTCCCGGATTTATTCCTTGAAAGGTGCGATCTCTTCAAGCTTCGCTGTCGGGGATCTGGAGCTTCTTGAGCCTGCGAGGAAATCAAGTTCAGCCGCCCCGCCGTCAACCAACATCTTCGTGACCTTGAGGTTGCGGATCATTAGTGAGACCAACAGCGGCAAGCACCCGACCGCGATGATGCGATCGAGGTGATCCTCAATGTCGAAGAGCGATGGGCGTCTTGGACAACTTCCGAGCTGCGGCGCCTCGACAGACGGCTCACGCATTCACTTCTCGCACCCACTATTTGAGTTGGCGGTGCGAGGTGTGCGAGGCGCCGCCGTCGACGCCACAATACTGCTGCCTTCTCAAACTCTTGATCCTCGGTCTCATCTTCCTCCATCTCATCATCTTCATCTTCCTCCTCGTCCTTATCGCGCCACGAGAGGCTGTCTCCTGCAGCGTCTTGGCTTTGCTGCGGTTCCCTCCCCGGGCGGGAAGTTTCTTGCCGGATCCTCCGCCACCTCCCTGGGCTCTCTCCTTATCGCGGCGCTCGTACTCAGCTTTCTGCAGCTCCGCCATCTGCTCTACTTTTTTGCAGGTTCGGAGGTCATGGCCTTTGGTGCGGTGGATCTTGCAATAACGCTTGCCCGAGCCATCCTGCTTGTCGGCGGCCGCTACAGCCTCACCGGAGTCGTCGGTCTTGGCTTTGTCGGAGCTGCCTCCGTTGCCGGAATGCTCAACAGCTAGGACATCCTTAGCTTTCCTCTTCCTATTGTTCCGCCTTCGGTTCTTCCTTGCCGGGGCGGCATCCTCCTTGTCGAGATCATACAGCGGCAATCTCTCGGGATTTTCCTCCCCTCTTCAGCCCGTGCACACTTGTCGGCGAGAGCGTAGAGCTTCTGACATCTCTAATCTTTATCATTGCCATCTCCTCCCTCATCCTGCGGTTCGCATGTTCGATGAAACAGCGCGATAACGCGGCAGGGTGGGCGTCGAATGTTGCGTTGCACTGGCTGAATCTTTGTATATACTTGCGAGGGCTCCCCTCATACGGACTAGCAAGTGGAGGTCACTTTCCTGGCCATGAGGCTTGTGGCGCCGTGAAAGCGCCGACAAACTGATGATACTGGTCCGCCCATGAAGAGATGGAGCCGTCCGCAAGTGCATGAGCCAAGATCGGCGTTGGGCACGAGTACCGGCGGGAAGTAGTTGGCGAGATCTTCTCGTTCGCCCCGGCGGCTTTGCACCGCGATGGTGTAGATCTTGAGGAACTCCGGCAGTGTATCCTGCCATCGTACTTCTCGTGCACATCGGCTTGAAGTTTTAGTTTTGAGCCGCTGGACTTGCCGCGGCTCGCGGGTGAGCGCAGGCAACCTGCCGCGTCTGGCAAGTCGCTTGGTTCTCCGGTGCGTCTTGCGTCGACAAGCAGCTCAGCCGCTGGTCAGATTGACGTCGCGCTTCTCTCCGCGCTCGATCGTGTCGCGGCGTCTTCGTGTTGCCGTTCTTGTAGAACGTGGCGCTGATCGGCGAGTTCGCTGGGTCCGATGGCAGTGGAGTCGGTGTCAAGGTTGGTCCGCGGCTGGCGATCTTAGCCTTTGGGGCTGGGAGTGCACGGAAGCGGCACCCCAGCGGTCTGCGGCGCCGTCTGCGCCGGGGCGTCTTGTCGGGCCCTCGACGCGTTCGGTCGCCGGGGCTTGTTGCCATTGGCGAAGCCGATGAGGCTGTGTATGGCCATCCTCCAGTCGTCGATCTTGTGCGGCGCTGGAGGGAAGTCTAGAAGCACCTGAGCTCGGGCCAGCGCTTCCTCTGCTGTCTTGGGCAGCGGCGGCGACGACGGCGCGAGGCGAGATGTCGGACTCCCCACGGGTTGGGAGGAGCAACACCCGTCGAGCGACCGCACCTCCACTCGCACCAGCATGCGGGCGTGCATGCGACCTCGGCGTCGCGACACCCACCAGCTTGGCCTTGCTCCAACGCGAGCATGGTGCTAGGAGCACCAGGGCGTGGTTGACCTTGTACCTCTTGGGAAGGGCGCAGCGTCTGCACCGTTGCCGACACTTGCGGGGCTTTGTTCTTGGATCTGGTAACGACACGAGACCCACCGGCGGTACCCGCTCCTCCGCCGGCGTCCACTTCACCGCCTGCTTGCTCCGGCGGTGGTGGTAGAATTGATGTAGACGGGGCGGCCACCTCCGAAGGCTTGTTCTTCGGTGGCATGTTGACGATGACGCTGACGTAGTGCGCGTGGAGACCAGATCAGATGCTCATGACCTCGAAGCCCCCTACCCGGCGCGCCAAAGATGTCGGGGTCCCCTGGTGTTTCTGCGGCCTCGAGCACCTATAGAATCGGGGCCCCTTCAGTTCGGGCAGGGAGGCGAGGTCGCAGCAGAGCGAGATCGAGGTCCGGCAGCTGGAGAGACGGCGATCTTTACCCAGCTTGGGGCTCTCCGGAGAGATAACACCCTACCGCTGCTCTGTGTTGTTATTTGATCTAGCTCGGCGCGAGCAAAAAGTGGTGCTGTGGGTGTCGAATGGACGAACCCCTTCTCGTGCGCATGGGCCTCCCTTTTATAGTCTGAAGGGGTACCCACGGTGGCAGCGAGGGAAGAGGGGTAGAAGCGTAAAAGCGTGGGTTGGTACAGCGGTGCACAACAGTGCCCCTACCTAACTCGGCGGCAGGGGACAAGGGCATTAAATGCCCGCCCGATCGCCTAACAAAGGCAGGAGGGTGACCGTTAAGTGAGCCATCGGTTGCCACGACGGCGCCTCTGTCAGCTCCGTTCGCCACCTCGCTCCGCATGGTTGCGTAGCGCCTCGCCACGTGCCCTTGGGATGGCCTGGTGATGACGCGTCACTGGGTGTGCTGGAGTTGGGTGGCAGCCTTGCCGCGGCAAATGCCTTGCCGCGGTCCTTTTGTTGTGCCGGCAAGCTTGCCGGCCACTGGACCTTGCCGGGGCGCGCGGGGCCCGCGGCAAGTTTTCTGGTGATGCCCCGGTTAGCCCTCCCGGCAAGCTCCTCTTGCCGGGGCCTTCATGTTCTTGGCTAGTACTTTGTTCTTGAATGGCAGTAATAAGGAGTGGTGGAGAGCCTTGGGGACGCGGCGAGCCTTGCCATGGGGTGTTGTGACTGCCCAGCACAAGTTCGGGTACTAAGGTACCCCTACTTTAGTACACCGACACACGCCATCAAATATCTCCCAGTCAAGCTTAAAGGACCAGCTCGGCATTGGCTTAACAGCCTGCCCGCAGAGTCAATTGGGTGTTGGGAAGACCTTGATAACTTCCAAGGTACATACGTGCGACCACCAGACGCCAATGACCTAAGCCACATTATTCAGCAGCCAGACGAATCGGCCAGATAGTTCTGGACACGGTTCTTGACGAAGAAAAATCAAATCGTCGACTGTCCAGATGCGGAGGCCCTCGCAGCCTTCAAACACAACATCCGGGACGAATGGCTAGCCCGGCACCTAGGGCAGGAGAAGCCGAAATCAATGGCAGCCCTCACATCGTTAATGACCCGCTTTTGCGCGGAGAGGATAGCTGGCTAGCCGCAGCAATAATCTCGAAAAAATTCTGGCAGCCGGACACCAAGGACAATCATGGCAGGTCACGTCGAATCAAAACAAAGCGCCGTGATTACGGCGGCGACAAAGAGGATCTGACGATCGATGCCGGATTCCGAGGCTCAAACCCGTCAACGAAAGAAGCCATTTAAAAGAACAACTCTGGGCCCGCCCAATCTGGACAGAATACTCGACCGCTCATGCGGATACATGGCACCCAAAAGCCAGCTAATCACACCAATAGAGATTGTTGGGTGTTCGGGCAGGCTGGCAAGTTATTTGCGAACACAATGACAAGGGGCTAAATAGCGGAGCGAGGAAGAGACCGGCCGCCCGAACAACGAGAGGCGAAGGTTTCCCCCATAAGTGCGGACGGTAAATATGATTCTGCGACCCATATACCCAAGAGGAGAGGAAGCGCGCACTCACGGGCGTCTATGCGATGGAGCGATCGCCCAAGTTCAATCCATGGTCCTCTGTCCGATCACTTTCGATCGGCGAGACCATCCGACTAGCATCGCCATGGCGGATTCGCCACATTGGTCCTAGACCCAATCGTCGATGGATTTCACCTCACAAGAGTCGATGGGCGGCGGTAGCAGCCTGAACCAGCTTTATCGGGACCACGGTCGCAATATGGGCATAGACCCATCCAGGATCAAACCTACTAAGACAACCTCTAAAGGTGTCATCCCGAGTGGAAGCCAGCTATGCGAGCTCTGTCTGCTGGAAGTGGTCTTCGGATCCCGGATAATTTCGGCGAAGAGTTAATCTTGATATAGTCCCGTTCGAAGCGGCTATCATGCCCTGCTCGGACGTATCGCGTTGCAAAATTCAGCGGTGCCGCATTATGCATACTTAAAGCTCAAGATGCGGGCCTCGTGGAGTCATTACGGTCAATGGGAATACGGGCGCTCCCTCGAGCGGAGGAACATACAATGCTCTCGGCGGAAGTCTGAGCAGCCTTCTACGGCAATTCTCTAGTCCGCAATTAAAAGCGGACACATTAAAACGCGCCCGGAGCAACAACAACCAAGACCACCTGGCGCGATCAGAGCACGCGTAGCAATGCGGCCCCAACCCCCGGCCGTGCATGATCACTAGAATAACACTCCGCGTACATCATTACGCTTTGGAGACCATGGGCGGGGAGGGCTTAACCACAAGGACCAAAGAGTGCGGCTCGACCACACAAGGGGCTCATGCGATCGCCCCCCTTGGCTTTGGTTTTTATCTTTTCTTCTTTTGCATACACAGGACTCCATTAACCAGAAGCCCTGTCCGACGGCGAACTTGCCGAATTCACGATACAACAGTCAGGAAACAAAGAAGGCTGCGACGAACACTCAGGTGGTCTCCGTTACGAGCATTAAATTCAATTACATACACCAAGTCTGCAGCTCATCCCTGGAGGGGGACATGTTAATTTAGTCCAAACACCTTGCTTACCGCACTATTTGTATCAGTCCGCTTTATTAGCAGACCTTCTTTCATAAATAACGCAGCACTTCCTTTTTGCAAGTTTATTACCTTTTCATGGCAATTGCGTTATCCTTTACAAATGTTCACTATATGACATATTGCACCCGTACATTTTGGTACGGCCGAATACACCAGGGGCTTCTGTTCCCCATATTACGGTGTGATTAAGTCCGAACACTTTCACAAGTGCGGCACCCCAAACTTATAGCATTATATGAATCAGCTCGAATCATGTCTTGGGTCAATAGTTGGGTTTGCCGGCTCCTATGTTTTGGTACCTTACGTTCCGTTCCGTTGGCTAAGGTAGCACTAGGAGAACCATCTGCGATTGCGCCCGGTTGAGCCAAGTTAACGCCTCGATGGAAAGCTAAAAGCGGCCGGCGTGATAAGGCGAGAGTACGCTGTTCGAGAGGTCTTTTGGGTCCCTAAAGACTCATGCCGCTTGAGCGAAGTTCGGATGATGTCCGCGAAGGCGTGGATAGCGCCCGGATTCGGTCTTCGAATACCGAGGGCTTCGCGAAATTTAAAATTAAAGAATTCTATGGCTAAGTGAGAGTGTTTAAGCATTATAAGTCCGGTCGCCTTGTTCGTCGTGTTGGCGCCTCCTAGATGGACCCAAAGATGGGAACAAGAGTGCTCAAGTTTATCATCGAACACCCCCACTTTCGTGGCTTGGGGCTGAAGCCAACGACTTGCCATCTCTCGGATTTAACAAGCGGCGCCTGAAGGTAATATTTTAAATTCAACAAAGCGTTGCTCATGGCGCATATAAGCGAAGTTTTCGCGCCGCAGGATAAACACACAGCGAGTTCACTCAAGGATTACATTAAGGGGCACTCATCCGCGATATCGCGGGCTCCCTTCAGACAACTTTATAATATCGCTCGGCATACGGTGCTCCTTTCGGCGGTGGCGGATCCGTGAGCTTCTCGCATCCGGCTTGCCCATTGCACCTTTATGCGGGCAAGGGCTCGACGAGCGCCTTCAATGCAGGCGGATCGCTTGATCACATCCAGCCTTGGGCATGCATCAACTAGCCGCCACACTAGGCCAAAGTAGCTGCCAGGCATGGCCTGCCCGGGCCATAGCTGGACTGTGAGGTCCTTCATGGCCTCCTCAGCTACCTTGTGGAGTTCGACCAGCTGCTTCAGCTGGTCGCTTGGGGGCACCGGATGGCCGGCCTCAGCGTACTGAGACCAGAAGACCTTCTCCGTTGAGCTCCCCTCCTCGCCACGATAGAACGCAGCGGCATCAGACGTACTACGCGGCAGATCAGCAAATGCCCCTAGAGAGCTCCGAATTCGGGTAAGTATCCGGTAATTTACATTAACATGCTTGCTCTGCATGAAAAACGCCTTACCCGCTGCTATCTTCTTCATGTCCTCTATTTCCATATGGGCCCTCTGGGCCTCGGCCTTGGCGGACTCGGCCCTATCGAGGCGAGGCAAGCTCGGACTCTCGAGTCTTGAGTCACGCTCCAAACTCTCATGCTTTTTCATGAGAGCACGGAGCTCTTGCGAACTTCCGCCACGGTGCCGCTTGCTTTTCTCGCTCAGTCCATTCTGTGGCGCATTGCGTTCGGCCCGCGAAGCGGCATCCTTCAGGCTGCCACCTCGTTCGTGGCCCTGACGCATTTATATTATCCTTGTTAATCTTGTTTGCAACCAAAACCCTTTTCTGTAAGGTGCATATTTCAAGTGGTTTTATTCACCTTCTTTTTCCTTGAGCTGCCTCTTGGCATGGCCGAGCTCTTGCTCCGACCACTCAAGGTCCTTCTTCAGCGCCTCGACCTCCCCTGTTAATGCGGCTGAGGTCAACAGCGCAGCCTGCAAACCCATATTGACATATTTTAGAAACCCTGCGTATATCTTGTTTAAGATCCTTAGTCCGGCTTTTCTTTCCGAACACCGGACTAAGCATCAGGGGCTACTGTCTATGCGGTATTATATTACTTAATTTTAAACTTCTTACCTCAAAGCCTGTTAGAAGGCTGTTGCAGGCTTCGGTCAGCCCGCCCTTGGCGAGCTGAACCTTCTCAATCACCGCACTCATTAGAGTGCGGTGTTCTTCCTCGATGGAGGCGCCTTTGAGCGCCTCCAGCAGGCTATCCGGTGCCTCCGGTTGGACGGAGGCCGCCGGCGTCACGGTCCTGCCCCTCTTTCGAGGGGGCTGCTTGCCGGACCCTGGAACCGCTACGGGTTGCGGAGTAGAGTCCAGCACAAAGTCCGGGGGGCTGCCTGACGGCGCCTCTGGAGCCTCCCCCTGGCGCGTCCCCCTGTGGGATTCCGCCTCGTCGTCCACGGCGCATGGGGTAGAGGTAGTCGGGATGGAATTCACATCCGACGGCGCCAACGAACCGCTCATCGAGTCGGGAAAGTCGTCACCGGCCGGACTAAAAAAACAATGCGGCATTAGAACGACACTGCGTGACATACTATAATACGGCATATGAATGATCCGGATACTTACGATCTTGCCGGACGTCGGGCCCTTGGAGGCCACTCTTCCTCGCCAACACTGATGTTGGCGAAACTGTCCGGGGGGATAGTTCTCCCCCTCTTGGACCCTTCGGCCGCCCCGATTGGGAAGGCCTTCCTCTTCTTCTCTCCCTCCTCCGGGAGAGACTACTCCTCCTCCTCCTCGCGTCTTCGGGAGGAGTCCTCGTGTCGTCGGGCGCTTGATTCTGGGAACTCTTTCGAGTCCCCGCGGCCACCTTCTTGGCCTTCTTCTCCGGCACCACGTACGGTGCCGGAACCAGCAGCCTTGCTAAGCGGGCACCACTGGTTCTTCTGGCATGGGAGCCGGACTGATAAGTAGCTCAGCCTTCTCCATCCATTCCTGTCAAAGGAAGAGGCAGATTAAAAACATCGTTAGAGTCAATCTAAATACTACAAGTGTCCCGTAATGGGGTCGAATCACTTACCCCGTCAGTCGGAGACTGCAAGCTGAATCCGCGGTCTTGATCGCGGATCTTGGCATCAGCGCTCTTGAACAGCACCCTCCAAGCGCCTTCGTACGTTGTATCGAAGAGCCCGCTTAATGTCTGGTGCTGTTCCAGATTAAACTCCCACAAATTAAATGCCCTTTCTTGGCATGGGAGAATCCGCCGGAGGAGCATGACCTGGACTACGTCGACGAGCCGGAGCCCGTTGCTCACTAGCTTCTTGATGTAGGTTCGAAGTCCCGTCACCTCCACCGGGTCACCCCACTGCAAGCCCTTCTCTTTCCAGGAGGTGAGCTGCGTGGGGATTCCAGATCTAAATTCGGGAGCCGCCGCCCATGTAGGCTTGCGCGGCTCGGTGATATAGAACCACCCCGATTGCCACCCCTTGACGGAGTCCACGAAGGTCCCTTCTAGCCAAGGGACATTGGGCAACTTGCCCAACATAGCGCCTCCGCATTCCGCTTGCATCCCTTCACAATCTTGCTTGCGTTGAAGGTCTTGAGCCACAGGCGAAGTGGGGCGGATGCGAGAAAGGCCTCGCACACGACGATATCGCCGAGATGTTGAGGGCGAAGTTGGCGCGGATCGTGGAAATCCAGGCCGTAGTAGAACATGATCCCGGACGAATGGATGGGGCGGAAAGCCCAGTCCGCGGAGGAAGTGGGGAAGGAAAACAACCTCTCGTGAGGTCACAGGATAGGAAGAGCTGCCCGCGTCAGGCAGCCGATCTGCGATGTCTCCGGAAAGGTATCGGCGTCGCGCAGCTTGGTGATGTCCTCCTCCTTGGCGGTGGAGGCCATCCACTTGCCTCCCCTCCGGACATGTTCGGAGAAGGGTCGGCGGAATCTTGAGCTTGAGCGTTGGAGCTTGGGTTCGCGAGGATGGATGAGCAAAGGAGGAAGAAGGCGTGGGTGAGAAGGTAAATCCTTATCCCTTATATATAGGCGGACAAAACTATCGTCCCTCACCGCCTGGTAAAACTCGCTTATCTCCCAGCGCCAACATCAATGGCGCGGTTGGGTTCCACACACGTATTGATGAGAATCCGAAAAGGGGAACACGATCTCGCCTTGACGGGGCGTGCCAAGAAACCACTTCGCTAAGCGTGCGAAGTGGTACAATAATTCAAACAGAGGCCTGGTGCCGGTGTGATGTCATGCCGCATAATACGTCAGCAGATTGGATCGGTGTATACGTTTATTTCTCTCTACGTTGGAATGTGGAATTTATTTTGCAGAGTCGAACACTATCCTGGTATTCATTATCTTCTCCGGATTATTCAAGGGAGGAACCCGCCTTGCAATGCCGAACATTATGCATGCCGGACTTATCGCCATTGAAGACTGGTTCAGGGGCTACTGAGGGAGTCCTGGACTAGGGGGTGTCCGGACAGCCGGACTATCAATGTCCGCCGGACTCCCAGACCACGAAGATAGAAGATTGAAGACTCCGGCTCGTGTCCGGAAGGTACTTTACTTGGCGTGGAAGGCAAGCTTGGCAATACGGATATGTAGATCTCCTACCATTGTAACCGACTCTGTGTAACCCTAGCCTCTCCGGTGTCTATATAAACCGGGGGGCTTTAGTCCGTAGGACACAACATTACATCTCAACAATCATTCCATAGGCTAGCTTCTAGGGTTTAGCCTCTTTGATCTCGTGGTAGATCTACTCTTGTACTACCCATATCATCAATATTAATCAACCAGGACGTAGGGTATTACCTCCATCGAGAGGGCCTGAACCTGGGTAAAAACATTGTGTCCCTCGTCTCCTGTTACCATCCGCCTAGACGCACAGTTCGGGACCCCCTACCCGAGATCCGCCGGTTTTGACACCGACAATGTCCATAACCTTCAACGCCAGCGGCGAACCTCAATTCCGAATAGTCCGAGCACTAGCCGCTTTGGTCCTTAGTCCAATCGTGGACGGATTCCGGCTTACTAAAGTGCTCATGGACGGCGACAGCGGATTAAACCTCATCTATTAGGAAACTCTTAACAGCATGGAAATAGATAAGGGCCGCACTGAGCAAAGTGGCACAACCTTCAGAGGAAACATCCCTAGTCGGGAGGCACGATGCGCAAGGAAAATCACACTGGATGTGGTATTCGGCAACCCGGAGAATTATAGGTCCGAAGAAATCACATTCCAAGTGGCCCTGTTTAGCAGTGGATACCACACCCTCTTGGGGCGGGACGCATTTACAAGCTTCCAAGCCATACCCCATTACGGGTACATGAAGCTCAAGATGCCGGGGCCCAATGGAATCATCACTCTAGCCAGTGATCCAGACATAGCACTCCGCGCCAAAAATAAAACTGCCGCAGTAGCCTTGGAGGCATTATTCAAAGCCCTCGCGGCCGAAGAGTTAACTGCGCTGCGCTCCGGAGTAGACAGGGACGATGTGATACTCGACAAAAAACCGAAGTCCACCTCTTTTAAACCAACAGACGAAATAGTCAAATTCGAGGTGCACCCAACGGACCCTACAAAAACAACATCAATTGGGGCACAACTGCACCCCACAATAGATGCCGGACTACGAGAGTTCTTGCGCAAGAATTGGGACATTTTCGCCTGGCATCCATCAGACATGCCAGGTATCCCACGTAGGCTGGCCAAACATAGCCTAAACATACTAAAGGGATACAAGCCGGTCAAGTAGACTCTTCGGCGCTTTTCAGAACCCAGGCGACAAGCCATGGGAGAAGAGCTATCCAAGCTACTCGAAGCCGGATTCATCAGAGAAATAAAACATCCGGACTGGCTAGCAAACCTGGTGATGGTACCAAAGAAGGACAAATACTGGCGCCTATGCGTCAATTTCAAAGACCTTAATAAGGCTTGCCCTAAGGATCCCTTCCCCCTACCCCGCATCGAGCAAATTATCGACGCTACCGCAGGACACGACTCATTGTGTTTCCTCGACGCATACTCTGGATACCATCAAATCAAGATGGCGGAGTCCGATCAAGCCGCAACAGCATTCATCACTCCATACAGTCCCTTATGTTTTAACACCATGCCTTTCGGGCTCAAAAACGCCGGTGCAACCTATCAACGCATGATTCAGACATGCGTGGAAACACAAATAGGCAAAATAGTAGAGGCTTATGTGGACGATGTGGTCATCAAAAACAGACAAGTCGAATCATTAATAGACGACTTGAGGCTTATGTTCGACAATCTCCAAACATATGACATCAAGCTCAACTCGGAAAAATGCATTTTTGGCATACCAGCCGGAAACCTCTTGGGCTTTATTGTTTCCAATAGAGGAATCAAAGAAAACCCGGCTAAATCCGAGCTCTATCACAGTTGGCTACCCCAACAGACCTCAAGCAAATCCAGAAACTAACTGGATGCATGGCCGCCCTAAGCCGCTTTATCTCCCGGTTAGAAGAAAAGGCGCTACCTCTTGATCACCTTCTTCGACGCACCGAACACTTTGAGTGGACGGATGCGGCTATGGCTGGGCTGGAGGAAATAAAAGCCCTCTTGGCCACCAATCCATCCTGGCAGCACCAAATGTCGGCGAACCCATGCTGCTATACATAGCTGCAACACAACAGGTCGTAAGCGCAGTGCTCGTCGTCGAACGAGAGACAGATGGACATAAATTCCCACTACAAAAGCCGGTATACTACATATCCACGGTCCTCATTCCATGCAAGTCACGGTACCCACATTATCAAAAGATAGCATACGCGGTCTTCATGGCATCCCGAAAACTATGGCACTACTTTCAAGAGTGTTCAATCACGGTGGCCTTCGAAGTACCGCTCAATGACATAATAAATATCGCGATGCCACGTGCTGGATTGCAAAATGGGCTATCGAGCTCCTCCCATTCGACATAACATACAAACCACGGTGGGCCATTAAGTCGCAAGTACTGGCTGACTTCATCGCTGAATGGACAGAAGCCAAGGTCCCTAAAGAGTACGGCGCGTACTCCAATTGGATCATGCACTTCGACGGCTCTAAGATGCTAGCTGTTCTAGGGGCTGGCGTCGTCCTGACGTCCCCCACCGGAGATACAGTCCAATACGTACTGCAAATACTTTACACAGACTCCAACAATGCAGCTGAGTATGAGGCATTGTTGCACGGTCTTCGGATGGCAGTCTCCATGGGCATTCAACATCTGGAAGTAAGTGGGGATTCAAATCTCGCAATATCTCAAATAAATGGAGACTTTGATGCCAAGGACACGAAAATGGCGGCCTACCTAATGCCATTCTCAAAATGTCAGCTCGATTCGACGGGCTCGAATTCCACCATGTGGTTCGAGAAAACAATCAAGCAGCGGATATCCTTGCCCGCATCGGCACTAAACATGACCCTGTCCCACCAAAAATTTTTTGGAAAGGCTGTTCAAGCCATCCGTGGTATGGGAAGGGGAGTCCGGCAATAACAGTCCAAATCCGTATACAACCCCAATCCTGAACAATCAGACGTAATCGGAGGCTCCACCATCGAAATCACACCTTCGGCCCACGTGATTATGCCGGTCATCGCCCCATGGACGGAACCCATCCTAGCTTACTTAAATATGCAGGGACTCCCAGAGGACCAAAATGAGGCACGTTGCATTGTGCGGCGCTCTAAAGCCTACAAAGTCCACGAGGGAGAGATTTATTAGAAAAGCGCGACCAGAGTGCTCCGAAGGTGCATCTCCGAAGAGGAAGGGTGACAGCTCTTGGCCGAAATTCATGCCAGACTCGGCGGCCACCATGCCGCAGCTCGGGCTCTCGTAAGCAAGGCCTTCTGTACAGGTTTCTACTGGCCGACAGCCCGGGCAGACGCACAAGGCGTTGTCCAACATAGCATCGGTTGCCAGCTTTTTGCAACTCAAAGCCATATGCCGCCCACCGCCCTCCAAACAATCCCCATAACTTGGCCCTTTGCGGTCTGGGGGCTCGATATGGTTGGACATCTTAAAGGAGGAAGCCATAAGAAGAAATACGTGTTGGTCATGGTCGATAAATTCACCAAATGGATACAAGCCAAACCAGTTAAAACGGCCGAATCCGAACCAATGATAGACTTTATATCCGGGATTGTACGCCGCTATGATGTCCCCCACAGCATCATCATCGATAACGGCTCAAACTTTACAGCCGATGAGGTGAAAACATGGTGTAGAAAAATGGGCATAAAACTTGATTACGCCAGCATCTATCACCCCCAAACAAACGGTCAAGTCGAACGAGCGAATGGTCTTATTATGAGCGGCATTAAATCTAGACTAGTGCGATCCTTGAAGGAATCAGATACGCACTGGGTCGAGGAGCTTGAATCCATACTATGGGGGTTGCGGACCATGCCAAATCACACAACCGTATACACACCATTTTTTATGGTGTACGGCGCAGAGGCAGTGCTACCCTGTGATATCATCCATGACTCACCTAGAGTGCGCATGTACGAAGAGAGAGAAGCCGAGCTGCATCGGCAGGACAACTTAGATGCCCTGGAGGAGGAGCGTGACATCGCAAAGGCCTGTTCCGCATTCTATCATCAGGAGGCTCGAAGGTATCAAAGCAGAGAAGTGCGGGCCAAAACTTATAACATTGGCGAACTCCTTCCATGCCTACCAGAGAAGAAAAACGACAAGCTCAAGCCCAAGTGGGAGAGTCTTGTTGACACACGAACACGTCACGTGTACCCTTAACGCCGGGGGTGATGCACCGCAGCTCACGTCGAAGGAGACCCGACCGACAGCGCGATCGCAAGGCGATCGTGGGCGCTTCAGAGACCAAGCCCCACTTGCCGGGAGGGACCCGTCAGGCTCATGGCTGACTATGGGCTGCTCCAGGTCGATTCGCTCGCCCCTAGAGCCTCGTGGATCCGTAGCCCTCCAGCATGAAGAACTAGCAAGGAACGAGAAGAAAGATACAAGGGAGATATAAAAAGTAGATGAACACGAAAAAGTAGTAGATGTGTTTGTTCGATTGGGTGTTGTTCAATCGGCCGTCACCCCCAACATATATAAGAGGCGGCTGGACTTCCCGTACAAGAAAAGGATTCATCTAGGCTTTCCTTACAAGAAAATTGCATCAATTCACGTCCAAAACCCTATTCAAATTCGGACTGGTTTTATCCGAACTTTCCAAAACTGTTCGGTTTAAACTGACTATACCTTGTGGGTCTTTTTTGTGATGGCAAACAACCTCGGATGGAAACGAGTCCAAAAGCGATCTTGATCGTTTCGACGAGACAAACATCTTTCATGTTGAACGTTTTTTCATTAGAGGTCATCCCGAGGGTCAAATCACTCGTGCAAAATAGTAAATTATTCACGCATCTCATCACACACACCCACATATGTGTCTAGTTCCGGGCGTCATAGTTTGCTCGCTGGAGGTTCTCGTTGTGCGGGCTCTAACTTTTGCATACGACCTCGGATTGCGACGACCTTTATATCAAAACCGATCGTTTCGATGAGACGAAGACAATTCATGTAGATAATTCTTCCATACGAGGCCGTCTTGGGGGCGTAATGTAACGCCCCGGACACACCCGCCGGTGGACGTTACTCCTGGCGGGATCTAGACTGGCCCCACAGATCAATACTAGTCTTTTCTGCGCACTTTGTCCTCACTCGTGCGCGCCGGAGCAACTTCGGTCGGTCACCCATCTGAAACTACTCCAAGCTGAGCACGCTTAACTTTGGAGTTACGTCGAATGGGATTCCGGAAAAGAAGGAATTCCTTATTGATATGAGTAGTCTATCATCCCTAATAAGCCAGGCTATTACATACACCCCCACTCGGAGGAACCGGCGTCCTCGTCGGTCCACGTGAACGTTCCTCTTGGCACAACCGCTCGTGCATCTAGTCCGGTACATGTGCCATGTCGTGTGCCACGACGGGTCACAAACGTCATGAACAACATGACCGCACACCTGTCGCAACCATCCGTGTAACCGCGAGGGTCGGCTCGATACCAACTTGTAACGCCCGGACACACCGCGGTGGGCGTTACTCTGGCGGGATCTAGATCGGCCCCACAGATCAATACTAGTCTTTTCTGCGCACTTTGTCCTCACTCGTGCGCACCGGGAGCAACTTCGGCCGGTCACCCATCTGAAACTACTCCAAGCTGAGCACGCTTAACTTTGGAGTTACGTCGAATGGGATCCCGGAAAAGAAGGAATTCCTTATTGATATGAGTAGTCTATCATCCCTAATAAGCCAGGCTATTACACGTAATCAGCCGAACAGTGTTTTGAATACAAAATCCAGTACTTTGAGCACAACTTCGGCCTTAGAGATGAGGTCGGATGGCTATGACTTAAACATCAAAGTTGTTTCTCTCGGCGATGTGAAACTTTCCATGCTGAAAACCCTTTCACTTGAAGCCTTCTCATTTTCTTTTTATTTCATGCCAAAATCTGGTGTCAACACATGCCCCCCTGTTTTTCGGCAAAGCTTACACGCCGAAAAATAATTTGCACGGTGTTTGTTCTAAGGATGATGTCAACACTCCATCGGCCATTTATTTTTCTCAGGGCGATAATTATGTATCGGCCATGTTTGTGCTAAGGGCGATAATCGTACATCTGCCATTGCCTACTCGGGCTTCTTGCCACACTCAGATGCCCCTTCTATAGATTCCACCAAATATGAGTTTCTAGGAACTACTCTTGTAATCCTAAAAGGACCTTCCCAACTTGGAGACCACTTCCTGAATTTTTTTATCTCTTGAACCAATCAGCAGAATCACTTTCTAGACGAGATCACCAACTTGAAAATTCTTCAACTTAACTTTCTTATTGTAAGCTCTTGCTACCCTCAACTTGTCGCTCTCTATGGCCTTCAAAGCAGCCAAACTTTTATTGGCAACCTCATGAATATTGTCCATCATCAAGTTATAAAAGTCTACTGCCGGTAAATCATTTTGCTTGGCAATTCTCAAAGCATTCAAATTTATTTCCACCGGTAAAACAGCCTCATGACCATATACTAGCTCATATGGAGTCACCTTCGTAGCACCATGCCTTGTGATCCTATGTGCCCACAAAGCTTCAGACAACAACTCATGCCATCTCCTTGGATTATCCTCAATCTTCTTCTTGATGAGTTTGATTAAAATTTTATTGCTAGACTCAGCTTGTCCATTGGCTTGGCCATAATATGGAGAGGAATTGAGCAACTTTATGTTGTAAGATTTGGCAAATTCTCTTACTTGATGTGACATAAAAGATGAGCCTTGATCTGTAGTCAACGTTTGAGGAATGCCGAATCTATGAATAATGTGCTCGGTTATGAATTTAATTACCTCTCCATGTGTCATGTTCTTGAGAGGTACTGCTTCAGAGCATTTAGTGAAATAATCGGTTGCCACCAATACGAACCAATGCCCCTTTGAGGAAGACGGATGAATTTGTCCAATAAAGTCTAAACCCCACCCTTTCAAAGGCCACGGCTTGACAACGGGATGTAACATAGCAGCAGGAGCCAACTGAATATCACCAAATTTTTGACAAGCTTCACACCCTTTGTAATATCTGAAGCAATCATTAATCATAGTCAGCCAATAAAATCCAGCACGTCGTAGCAACCATTTCATCTTGGGAGCCGACTGATGAGTGCCACAAATACCTTCATGGACATCCCCCATAGCAACTCTCGCTTGGTCTTCGTCCAAGCACTTTAGAAGAACATCATCAACCGTTCGGCGATAGAGATCATCATCTCTCATTGTGTATTTAAAAGCCATACGCCGAACAGCCCTGTCCACCCTTCTACTAGGATCACACAAATAATCAACAATGGGTTTCCCCCAGTCTTGATTTCCTCCTGCATTGAATATTTCATTAGTGGCCGAAATGGTGGGCTCCGGTTCGGCCTCCCCTCTGTTGGCAAGACTAGACATCGGCTTTTCAGAAATAATAAACATGCCACGATCAACATGATAGCCGGATGCTTGTTGTGCCAACTCATTTGCTTTCCAATTGTCATGTCGAGATATATGAGCAATGCTAAAGTAATCCAAAGTAGAAATTATATCTAGACATTTATCAAGATAAACATTAAGTGATTCGTCAAAGCATTGAAAGACTTTGGATATTTGTTGCACTACTAATAACGAATCACCATAAGCCTCAATATTTATAGTCATATAGCATGTAAAAGATTCAATCCAAATAACAATGCATATTCGGCTTTGATTGATTGTGCAAAAAATATTCTAAGTGGCATGAGGCTTCATAAAATTGCACCATAAAGAGATATATAAACAACACCAACACCTTGGCCATTGTGAATTCAACCATCGAAACATAATCTCCAATTGAACTAATATCACTTAACATGTACCTTGTCTCGGTTCCAATTGAACTAAGGACAATGTTAGAATTCCACACCGGCCATGATTGGATAGTTTCTTAGGACGATAGTTAAGTATCGGCCATTATCATGACGTCCATGTAGAATTCATCCATTAAAGCATGTATAGCCAAAACAAACAAATAAAATAGCAATAAAATATTTCGGCCCCTTTGTCTTAGCAACAAAAATGTAACTAACCAAATGTATAGTGATTTGGTAATACTCTGTCATGATATAGAAAATTATGTTGCATCCATGGATCAAAATAAGTCCATGGAGGGTAACTAATCATACTTGTGGATGAATTCCATGGCAAAGGCATCAATGGCATTGTTGAAGAAAATGGATGATGTGCTAACTGAAGATTTTGATGTTGTGATGCACACCTTCGGCTTAATTGTTTGTTGCTTCCATCCTTCTCTTTCTTCACTTTCTTTTGTACTTGTTACAATTGAAGCATGCACATCATTTTTGTTTTGATTGATCCTCTTGGGAACCCATGCCATGTTCCTCTTTCTCAGCTCTTGTGCACTAAGATTTTGTAATTCCTTATTTTGCCAATACGATAAGCTGAGTGGGCATCTCGGGTGTGATTCTATTTTGACCAATGGCAATTCTTTCTTGGCCTTGTGCACTCTCAACTTCTTTTCTTCAGATTTGGCACTTTGACTTTCAATAATTGGTTGCTTCATCTCATTGCCTTTAGTAGGCAATGTCAACACTTTCATTGGCCCTTTTTCATTTGAGATCAAATCTGAAGTAGCACTCTTACAACCATCTCTTTTAATGCGGTAAACTAGTTTGACCAACTCTTTCTTCTTCGTTGAGCTCTGGACCGATTCCTTATGATTAAAACGGTCTTTAACATGTGATTGTTCAGATGTTGATATTCTTGGAGCTGCATAATATTGGTGAGATTATCTAAAGTAAGATGGAGAATGTGCCCTTGTATAATACCTGTCCCATGATGAATATGTATCTATATGAGCATAGGGAGGCATCCACGGCATTGGCATTGGCGGCCCAAAATAAGGATACGAATATGTTGCATTAGAATTCGCACTTTGCCAATACCGATCCTCATATTTGTTCCTTGGGGGTGATCTTGGTTTCTTTGCATGATTTGGCCGATAAGCATTCTTCTCTTCACTCTTCTGTTGATATTTATCCAATAGTTCAGCGAAGGTGATTTTTGATCTCTTATACTTGCGCTTATTTTAGCCTTTGTTTTCTTTTCATTTGCTGTCATCGATCATTGGATTTGCTTGCTGCCCCCAGTCCTTGGCGTCTCTATTGTAGCTTCGATGGAATTCTCGCCCTCAAGAGTATGTTCGTTATGCTCTTCAACAACTTCTTTACTTGAAAGCTTGATCCCATCACCTGTAGCTTTTACATTCTCTTTAAATGGATCGGCTTGAAGCAGCCGATGCAAAAACTTTTTGCCGTCGGGACCAATCAGAATAGACTGGTCATCTCTTGGTGTTTCAACAAACTTCAATCGTCCTTTTTCAATGGACGATTTAACTATTTGACAAAACGTGTTGCAATCCTCAAAATTATGCTTGGACGAATCATGCAACTTACAATACATTCGTCCCTGGATTGATGGCTTAACATGGTGATCAAGAATTGTAATGTAATTATTTTTCAGCAACAAATCAAATATTTGATCACACATGCTTGAATTAAAGGTATACTTCTTGTTTTCTAGCCGATCTTGCTGTTTGAACGGCTTTGCAGATAAGCAAATGAATAGTTCAGATTTGTAATCTCCCCATTCGGCTATGCATTATGTTTTCCATTCTATCTCTGCTGTCTTTGGATAAGATATTATATTAGCATCGGTTTTCTCAATAGAATTTCGCCTTGGCTTTAAATTTCTCAAACGAAGATATTTAGAACATACATGTCTCAGTTGAGACCAAGTGCATGCCAAGTACGAAATAAGCAAAGCTACCCAACTAGATATGAACTTTAGATAAAGCAATGGGGAAAGCTGTGGCTGTAACAATAAGTCAATATCGGTCATTATAAATGGCGTAATGGGTTGACCGATATGTTCCATAACAAGTTTATTGCTAACAAGTAAATTAGCCTTCTTCATTGGTCTTTCAAAATTACTTATGAAAATATTTCTTATAGATGCATCAATAATGAAGTTGCGACCAAATCTGAAAATAGGTAAATTACTCCCTATGCATACCTCTTCAAATATGTTGGGAGAGCATGATGGTGGTGCCACTTGAAGAACATCTTGCTCCGTCTTTGGATGGCTCCCCAACACCTTGTCATCATCTTTTTCTTGAATCCGTGCATCATTGCTTTGAAGATTTTTGTCGGCCAAACTTTGTTCGGCTACTTGTTCTTGTCCTTGAAGCTTGTAAATTTCTACGGCACGGAACTCATAGGGTAGGAAGTAGGTTCCATTAACTTCAGAAAAATCATGCACCGTTGTTTTCCTATGCTTGCCATGCCCTTTCTCAATAATGCTTGCCTCGTTAGATTTGATGGATTCAGAATATATACTACTTGATTCGGCTTTTTCAACCGAAGCACTTTCATGTTCCGAATCATCCTTCTTTTCATTGATACTACCAATTGGCAATGCTTCTTTTATCTGAGCCAATTCTTTTTCTATTTGCTTCTGACGGCGAGCGGCAAAATTAGCTTTAAGCTTTTTCTCAATTTCAGCCCACTCCGGATATGATTGCCCCCCAATGCTTTTAGATTCTTTCGGCAATGACACATGGGTGTTGCCGAAATTTTGCAATTGTGTAGGGGGTGTATAATATGATGTAGTACTAGGTGAAGGCATATGCATTGTTGTAAGACCATACTTTTGCTCGCCAATTTTATCAATCGGCAAAGATTCATCTTCTTGCAAAACTCTAGCTTTTATTGCGGCATAATCAGGAAATAGCCCCTTTTCATGTTGTTCAAGGAAAAGATCACTAATCCTCTTATTTTGTGCTAAAATCTTCAATGCAGCCACCACTACCTCATCTTCTACAATATTGGGCACAACCGCTCCTGTAAAATTTACATTCATTCGGCTATAACCAGGAAGGTGTGAAGCCGAATTATGAGCATCTATAGTTGTGTATGGTGCCAAAGAATTACTAACATGAGGTGTAGCTTATGACGGTTGAGAGTAACTGGCCGAATAGCCACTAGTAGGATGGCCAATTCTCTCATTCATCGGCATGGTTGGATTACTATATTGCACATTAGTTGCCGATGAATAAAAGGGTGAAACACTTTCTTGCATGGCATTTGAAATTCTATCTTGGGGTGTTTCAAATTGATTAAACGAACTCATCATGTTGCTAATCGGCATATGAATTGGCTGGGTTGCCGATGCATGTAACTTGGGATACATATGGTGCATGTTACTAATATCATAAGAAGTTGAAGTATATAAATTACTTTGAATCGGCCCTTGCACGTAGTTAGTTGCATGATTGAAAAAACTAGGGTTGGCCGAGAGAGTATACTCATTGAACGATCTAGTAACACCATATGAATTATTTGCATCTACATAAAGGATTGGGTATTCATATTACCTTTGTAGACCGCAAACCCTAGATGACGATCTCTTAAGTAGCAAGAACGGGCGGAGACCGTTCAAGCTTAAATCCCAATGAGTCACCAAAAGTGTGTTGACACACGAACACGTCATGTGTACCCTCGGCGTCGGGGTGATGCACTGCAGCTCACATCGAAGGAGACCCGACCGACAATAGCGACACGCAAGGCGATGCCGGGCGCTTTTGTAGACCCGAAGCCCCACTTGCCCGGGAGCGACCCCGTTAGGGCTCGTGGCGGCTATGGGCTGCTCCAGGTTGATTCGCTCGCCCCTAGAGCCTCGTAGATCCGCAGCCCTCCAGCATGAAGAACTAGCGAAGAACGAGAAGAAAGATACAAGGGAGAGATAAAAAGTAGATGAACACGAAAAAGTAGTAGATGTGTTTGCTCGATTGGGTGTTGTTCAATTGGCCGTCACCACCAACATATATAAGAGGCAGCTGGACTTCCCGTACAAGAAAAGGATTCATCTAGGCTTTCCTTACAAGAAAATTGCATCAATTCACGTCCAAAACCCTAGTCAAATTCGGACTGATTTTATCCGAACTTTCCAAAACTGTTCGGTTTAAACTGACTGTACTTTGCGGGTCTTTTTTTTGATGGCAAACCACCTAATCTTGACCGTTTCGACAAGACTAACATCTTTCATGTTGAACGTTTTTTCATTAGAGGTCATCCCGAGGGTCAAATCGCTCGTGTAAAATAGTAAATTATTCACGCATCTCATCAGACACACCCACATATGTGTCTGGTTCCGGGCGTCATATTTTGCTCGCTGGAGGGTCTCGTTGTGCGGGCTCTAAGTTTTGCATACGACCTCGGATTGCAACGATCTTTGTTTCAAAATCAATCGTTTCGACGAGACGAAGACATTTCATGTAGATAATTCTTCCATACGAGGCCGTCTTGGGGGTGTAATCAGCCGAACAGTGTTCTGAATACAAAATCCAGTACTTTGAGCACAACTTCGGCCTTAGAGATGAGGTCGGATGGTTATGACTTAAACATCAAAGTTGTTCCTTGTGGGGACCCCGACTCATAAGTCGTGATCGCCGAATGCACGTGTACAGTGATCCCAGAGATCAATGCTCACTGAACACACAGAAGCTGAATAACAAGAGTCTTACATCCATACATACCGTATTACACAAGTAGGACCATTATGGTCGAGCCTTGAGTACAACATCGCAGCGGAAACTTCGTCGATAACTTGGACCCATGCCATCTGCCTTAACCCTACAGGCATTCTGACTGGGAAGCGTCCTAGCTCGCATGCCCGCCACCAAGTGTTCTTCATCACATCCTGTTCTTACATGCCCGGTCAATGAAATAACCCGTGGCAAGCCAATGAGTACTTTGAATGTACTACTTAAGCAACCCATGTTTTGGTTCAATGAGCGATAATGCATGACATAGGTAAAGTTTTGCATAAAGCTAGTTTTGAGTGCAAGGACATGTTCAACATCCTATAAAGCATGCATCAAGAGAATTCAAGTAACCATAAGAACTGGTCACAGATATCAACATAAATAGAATGGGCACCAACCCATTTATCATAAACAGAGAGGGCACCAACCCATCTCGATCGTGTCGAGTCCTCGACTTGATCCAAGACAACACCATCATCTCACACACACGGGTTTGAAAACAAGTGGGCGTAGCCCAAGAGCGGTTACCCAACTGTCCTTGACCGTGGACACGGCTATTGAATAGTTTTACACTCTGCAGAGGTTGCACACTTTACCCACTAGATCCGGGGAACTTCCGTGTCAAACCACGACCCGCGGTACCTCAAGTACCCGGGGTAAGCACCCGATCACCGCCTTTCCCTAGACGACACTAACATGGAGTCCACTCGATTGGTAGTAACCCCCGTGCCAAACATTTCACATCATGAAGTCGCGGAGCCTCGCTCCCATATTCATCGCATACCACAAGCACGGGTACCAGCGGTGTGTCCGGTGCCTGTGAAAACAGTCATGGCCGCCCTACCTGGCACGACCCCGTCCCAAGAGAGAGCACCAACTCTCCCCCGTCACTAGTGATGCGGGCTCCAAGCTAGTATCGGTCTAGGTACTCAACAATGCCCTTTCCCATATAAGGGTAGAGTGGTCGCGCATGTAAGGTTGGAATAACGGTCGCAACTCCGACCAATCCGTTTTGAAAACCACGCACCCTTTTTGCTCGGCACACCACTTCGTCATCAAGTGGTCACCCATCTCATCATCTCCCTCGGGCATGAGTGGCACCCGACGGGGTTTTCAAAAATGCTTTTGAAATCACTTTGCCTCCTTCACCATGCATATCCCCATCCCCTTTTGCATAGCATCTACTTAGCATCCTATCTACTCCCACCGGCATAACCCTCATAAGAAGGTAGGGCCATGCACACATGCAAGTACCAACGAGGAATTGTAATCGTGGCAACCACCCATGTGGTTCACCATCCCGTCATGATTCCGATGCATCATCGATAAAGAGCTAAAAATGACATGCATAAAAAAAGGGGCATCGTAGTCATGGTCAAAGGGCTGCTTGCCTGTTTAACAAAGTCTTCGAGGTCTTCAAATATCTCTGGTCCAACTCCGAGCATTCCGTCTACTTCGTCAACTATCGTCGAAAGCAACCATAATAAGCAACACAATATGGCAGGAAATAAAAGTGCTCTAAAAATATGAGTTGGACTTTTCTAGTATACCTCTGGTCATATGAGGGATGACCAAGGTGGTTTCATTAGGATCTGATAAGTGGATCTCTCAGAACATTTCAATATGATGGAATCAAGAGGTTTATGGATTTGCTAGAAGTGTACAGAAATATATTTTTGAAAAATGAGCATTGGCACCCATTTAACAAAGGATGATTTTAGAAGCATCTAGGAATTGGTTTCTTTGGATTTGGAGTTCAAATGAATTTCCTATGAATTTGCAAAGTTGACAAATATGAAGAAATGGCTCAATAATTTATGTGGTACAGAAAGCATCAAGAAAAATGTTCATAAACTAGGTTATGAGCTTATATTCATCTAGGAATTGGAATCATGGCATTTGGATCAATATTGAGCTCTCTGTGATTTTCTAAAGTTTATCACAGAAATAGGAAAAATAGGATGTGATAATTATTTGTGAAGGAAAAGTATCTGGAAAAATGTGCATGTTGCACCAACAGGTAGAGCATGATTTATGGAGTCTCTAGAAATTTGAATCATCAAATTTGGAGTCCATTTGAATTGTTTGGGAGATTTTACAAGTTGACAGAAAAGAATATGGAAAAGACAAGGAAGGGGCGTATACCTATGCCTCGCCACGAAACCTGAGTTAGGGGCATGGCAAGCCTTGGGCGGCCCACCTGCACGCCACGCAGCCAAGGAGGGCCACGCCGATGGCGTACTATGGGAGTACGCTTCCCTGCAGGGAAGGCGGTCTCGCGGGGATTTCCGCCTCCACTTAAACGGCGGGCCCGGCCACTGGGTCGCCGACACGCGGGCCCCCACGCCAGCTGGCGGGGCGGTCGTCCTCTACCTCCCGCTCGAGACAGAGCAGGGGAGGCAGAGCGCACGCCGGTGTTCGCCCGGCGATAGCCGGCGCCTCCGGCCGTCTCCCGCGGCGCTCTGCCTATGGGCGAGCCCAGCGCGGAGCGGCGCATCCGTTGGTGCAGGTCACGGCCGCCGGAGGGGGCCGCGGTGACCGCAACTTTGACGGTGGCGGGGGAAGGTCGTCGGCCACCCGTGGCTCTTGGCGTTCGAGCATCCCTGCGACGGTTCGAGGAGGTGGGAAGGTTCGCCGGACCACGGGGAGTCTCTTCGTGGAGGAAAGGGAGGGAGGTGAGCTCGGCATTGCTCGAATTTGAGCAAGCCGAAGCGGCGGCCATGCGGGGGCAGAAGGAGAAGGGAGGCACGGGAGGAGGTGTGGATTGGTCTAGGGGGTGCACGGGAGAGAGAGGACGAAAGGATCCAGAGGAAGGCTGGGGCGGCTTTATATGGCGAAGGCCTCGGCCCACCGTGGCTCATGCGCCGGCGAGCTTCGTGCTTTCGTTGCCACGGGCCTCGGGTGGGATGCACCGTGTCTAGGGCGTTCTGGATTCGGTCGAGCGAGGAAGAAGAAGAGAGAGAGCAGGGGGGCAGGGGCACCACGCGCGTGAGGTCGCCATTGGGCCTTCAGGCGGCGGTGCGCGTCGAGAGGAGGCAGCAGGAGGGAGAAGGAGGAGGGGCCAGCTTGGTGTCGTGTTGCGGACGTCGAGGAGCATCTCATCGCGCGAGAGGAGGCTCGAGGTGGCGGGAGGCGGCGGCAGGGCTCGGCCGCCATCAGAGCGCAGCTCAGGCGGGCTTTGGCGGCATGAGTGCGCTTGCGTGCTCTGCCGTGTCCACTTGTGTCTAGCGGCTGCTCGGGGTGTAAACAATGTGGGAAAGGCATTGGATGCCATGGGTCTTGCCAGGAGGAGAGAGAGGTGAGAGAATGGGAGAAAACTGTTGTCCGAGGGGGAAAGTGAGGGTTTCACCTCCAAATAATTGAGCTGTGGATCAGCCATTGTTACTGAACGTGCAAGGGGACTAGGTGGGGCTGTGGTAACAAATTGAGCTTATGGAGAATAGTGGAAGTGGTCAAAAATGGCATTTTGGAAAAATGGCAGAAGGTGTTTGATGTTGGTTTGGGAAAGTAGATGATCTCCATAAGCCATGAGACTCCATAGGGTGATATGACACATATATTTAGGGCCTTCCACCAATTTGGAGATCATTTGAAGAAAGTGGACAATGCAACTTTGGTAAACCCTAGAAATTAGCAGAAATGCACTTGTGTAGATTTAGTTGAGCAAATCACTTCTCCTTGATGCACCACTTGGTGTGGTGGCCTCATTTGGTCATATGATCATGCTCACAAAAGTTGGTGTCAAGGAGAGAAAGTTGGTAATGCAAAGTTGTTCAAATATGGTTCTGGACAGAAAGGGTTTTGGGGCACTTGATCAAGTTAACTTGCTCTCCAACTTGTGCCATTTGGTCTAGATGAATTATTAGACCATTTGAGCAAGTTCACAAGGTTTGAGATCATTTGGACATGTTTGGCAATGTAAAGTTGCTCAAACTTCATAATGGGCGAAATGGTTTTGAGGGTTTTGATGATGCTATCTTGTTCTCCAAGTCATGAGACTTGGCAAGATCACCAAATATGTCATATGTGACATGATAGAATTTTCTTAGAATATTTGGAGAACATTTCCTTTGTAAATATTTCAAAAGCTTGAAATATCCAGAAGGGTTTTAGAAGGATTTGACCAATATTTTGAACATAACCCTGTGTTGAAACTCTTTTATATGGACTATATATGTCCTATGAGTTTCCCTGAATTTTGTCAAATATTTTGAAGCAATAAAATAATTTTTCCTATTAAAGACCATTTCTGGACTTAAGAAAAAGCTTATAAATAAAATAGGAAAATAACCTTTAAAATTATATTTTTGTGGTTTCTGGATATCCTATATCTAATAGGAGTCAAATATATTTTTAGAAAGATTTTTACTGCCCTTAATTAAGTACTTGCAGTGCAAACCTCAATTTAGGGGTTTTTGGAAAACTAAATTTAGAAAATACTTTTTGGCCAAATTATTTTTGTAAGAAAATATTTTTATGTCCTATACACATGGCATGATCATTGGCTCAAAGGTTTGGAGCAAGGAGATGAAGTATAGGAGTTGGAGGATTATTTTATTTTTAGAGCACTTGCAAACAGCAGACAAGAATCAAATCAAGCAAAGTCCAAAACACTCAAAAGTTTTTGTCAAACCACATTTTAGCATGATTAAAAGCTTAAGTGCTGTGCCATGAAAATCAGGGTGTGACAGACCTACCCCCCTTACAAGAATCTCGTCCCCGAGATTCCTAGACTAAGCGCGGAAGGATCTGTAAACTTGTATCAGGGGTAGTCTTCAAGTCTTCATGTTATACGCTTCCATGTAGTGCTCCTTGAGATTGAAGTACTTGACGGTGTGGCTTCGTGTATGACGCCCTCGGTTGATCCAGGTTGCTGAGGGGTCTCTTGCGTTAGGTCTGGTTGGACTAGGGGGTCGGTGGCTCGGTGGTCAACGTCCTTATAGAGATCGGGCAAGTTAGGAAGTTGGAAACACTTTCGGGGTTGGGATACATGGAAAGCGTTATGCACCCCAGGTAGCTCAGGTGGCAACTCCAGCTGGTAGCCGTCTATTCTACATCTTGTAGAGATCTCGGAGGGGGGTTGTTAAATCTTGGAGTGATCTCGAAGAAGGTCGATGGATCTTGGGCGAGTTTTCCTTTGACATGGAAGTGCTGGGTTCCTTTGAGAGGGGCGATCCGGAGATAAACATGGTCTCCAACCTAGAAGGTCATGACATGAGTAAGCGTAGCTCTTTTGTCTTGACTTGGCAGTCTTCAAACGCTCTCAGACAGGCTGGAATTGCTCTTCGGCTTCACGGAGGATATCGGGCCCAAAGACGAGTCCTTCAGTCTCTGACCAATTGAGGGTGTGCGGCACTTCCGCCCGTATAACACTTCAAATGGTGCCACATGAAGGCTTGACTTCAAGGTTAGTTAAGAACCCTGGTGCAACCAGTTCCAACCCGAAGCTTTCAAGTTCTTCATACAGGGCGGGCAGCCTGTCCTTGAGCATAGCATTCAAGGAACAAGCCTTTCTGCTTAATGCATCTGCTACCACATTAGCCTTTCCAGGGTGGTATTGAACACTGAGGTCATATACTTTGATCAACTCTAGCCATCTTCTTTGCCTCGTGTTTAATTCCCTTTGAGTGAAAATATACTTCAGACCCTTGTGACCCGTGTATATCTCACATCCCTTCCGTAAGAGGTAATGTCACCATGTCTTCAGGTCATGAACCACCACTGCTAGTTCAAGGTCATGAGTAGCATAATTTTCTTCATGAGGCCGTAGTTGCCTTTGAGAGGAGCGGCTCGCAGATATGCACGATCTTCAACGCGGAAGCTCACTCCTTGACGGCGGTGGTTGGTATAGTGCTTCCTCCTTAACCTGGCGGTCTTCGGATGTTCCCTAACCAGCTGATCAACTCTTCTTCCGTCTTCATGTGGACATTCATGTCCTCAAGTAAGGATAATGATCTACTTGCCCAAGTACTCTATGAAGTATTTGGGGTTCGCAGAGCGGGCTGAGGCAATGGTGAGGGTCACGGTTGAGCATTGGTCAAGGTCTTATTGATCTTGAGCCAAAGCCCAAGGTCAGGATCCGACCATGTTGTGGCTTGGTAGGGCATAAGGGTTTCAAGGATTCTAGGGTGCGAATGAACATTTATCATCCTACCTTTAAGCACGGTTTCTGAGATGAATAGTCTATCTATTCCTCCAAACAGATCACCTCATACTATTGAAAGCATCATTCGTATAGGTCAACTCCAATCATCACTCGAGCTAATCATATCCACATGACTCCCAAGAGGAGATCTATCAAAAATCATATATGTCTACAATCCCCAAACTCATGTGTGTGCGGCCACCCCTACAAATCCATGGGTAGAGCATACAAGCTTCCAAGCTGGAATAAAACAGGACAATCCAAGTGCTCAGCCTGGTCTCCCAAGGTCTATGATAAAGCATCTTTACCCTAAGGAAACACGTCGTAAGCCACTCCAAGACCTTGTTCCCTCCCTATGAATCAACTCCAACAGCCCCTTAACTACCATCAATCACTGCATAACCCATTAACTCTACAACTCCTATGCTGGTGCTCCGCATGATCTTCTAAAGTCTTTATAATCCCCAATACTTGAAAGGGCTGTCTTACTATAGTCAGTCCACCAATTCCCGTTGTCAAGGTCAAGTAATACTCCAAGGTCAAGCTTATATAGATGCCTAAATAAACTCCGACAATTAGCTCAATCTCCTAGTTTATCGTCCACCGAGAAACATGGTATCATGATCGAGATCATCAGTCTAAATCCAATTCACTCCGAACCATGTAGACATACTCAGCATCTACATTCAACTAGGATCACCTATTTAAATCCAAATCTCTTGTCCAACGAGAATTCCTACATGTTCCCCCAAGTTATTGTCGTAATATCAGCTATCACCTATCAATATTATCTGATCAAGTCAAATCCTTGCACTCCCAGGAGTTTCAGCTTGCGATCATAATTGTCCTATTAAATCCAATTTACTCAGGGGTAATGAAAGCTATGCTACTCTATAACCATGATTCACCAAGTTCATCACCAACATGGTAGCCTCATAATCCACCAAATAGTCTCGAACGATCCTTCAAAGTTATTGACATAAACTCACCAGGTCATCAGTCCCCAAATCATATATCCTCAAACTGGTCTTCCTATGGCATCGTCAGTTCTGGTGCTATATTAGGATGACAATGTGCTCGTTCACTATGTCCACTAGTTCCATAATGAACCCAGTGTTGTGCAAGGTTTACTGTAGCTTAACTTGTCCTCTTGCGATTCCGTAGGTTAAGCTCAGGGTTAAGGTCTCGAGCTGGGTATCTCGTGAAGCCTCAAAGGGTCTAGGAATGGGTCTCTAATCTTGAGGGTTAAGCATGATTCCACGGGGTTGCACTTGGTCGAGGAGGCTGTAGTAAAAGTCATCAACGCTTGCTGGTCGCCGAGGTGAAATCCTTGGTGCATATTGTCTTGCTTGTCTTCGGTTGAGGAGAGAGATGAGAGGGGGAAGTAGCATAGAGGAGGGGAATGCCTAAAGGGGGTTCTATAGTGCAAGTGCGAACAAACAAGTGCCAAAAAGGGTCAAACACAAACAGCAAAATAAGGCAGGTGATATAGTCGCGTACTTGTTGCCTAGGGCAAAAGGGCGACTGCTATCAAAACACAAACAAATAAAATCAAGCAACACACAATCATGGTTCTATTCGAACCATCATACGGACTTGATCAAGCATAGGGGTACACGACTCATCCTACCCTAGGGTTCTCGGACTCCATAGTCGTGCCTTGTGCCTCGTGCGATCTCCGGGTTTCCTCGGTGTTGCTACGCTTCTTGTAGTTGTTTGATGAAACGATCCGGTTGAGCTTGAAGAGTCTTCAACAACTTCTTACTGTTGAAGTGATGGGGTGAAGGTGGCTTCTCATAGCGAGCATTGACTCGATCTTCTGTTGTCTTCTTAATCATGACGATCCCTTCTTGTCTTCTAAGCCGTCGATGGTACCAGGTAGGTAATCCTTTATGCAATGACATTATCAAGGCGTAACAGAGGTCCATCATGTCGGTTACGTTGATGATAACATCGACACCAAGAGCGGGGGATGAGGAGAACCGTTTTCCTGCTCACTATGGTGAGGCGGACCAAATGGCTAGGTTCTCATCCATCGGTGGTTGCCGATACAACAACAGTAGTGACAGGGTTACTCTATTAGCGATGTATACCATGATCTTGCATATTCTATGCCCTGATCATCGTAGGCTAAGATTGCATCATCTTGGGGCAGTGTCAAGGGTGTCACCATCTCCTGGGTCTTCAGGTCCTCATTCCTCGAGGATGTATCTTCTGTTGGTATTTTCTTGTGGTGATGTCGCCAATCTTGTGTTCAGGAGATGTGGGTGAATGTCTGGCAAGGCATCATCCTTCCAGATTACCCACGAGGATTACAAGGAATCCTGTGGTCAGGGGCATAAGGGTTCTAGCGACCAGAGGTTTTGAAGGGGAAGAGACTAGTAAGGAAAATATACCTTAGTTTTCGAAAATCTGAGAAGGGGAGAGAAGTACAGATAATTTTGAAAACTAGTAGTAGTTTTGGAAATAGTTTTACCCTATCTAACGACCATGCTAACTAAGGCTTCCTACAGTCAGGATGGCTCTGATACCAGCTCTGTGGGGACCCCGACTCATAAGTCGTGATCGCCGAATGCGTGTCAAATGATCCCAGAGATCAATGCTCACTGAACACACAGAAGCTGAATAACAAGAGTCTTACATCCATACATACCGTATTACACAAGTAGGACCATTATGGTCGAGCCTTGAGTACAACATCGCAGCGGAAACTTCGTCGATAACTTGGACCCATGCCATCTGCCTTAACCCTACAGGCATTCTGACTGGGAAGCGTCCTAGCTCGCATGCCCGTCACCGAAGTGTTCTTCATCACATCCTGTTCTTACATGCCTGGTCAATGAAATAACCAGTGGCAAGCCAATGAGTACTTTGAATGTACTCGCAAGCAACCCATGTTTTGGTTCAATGAACAGTAATGCATGACATAGGTAAAGTTTTGCATAAAGCTAGTTTTGAGTGCAAGGACATGTTCAACATCCTATAAAGCATGCATCAAGAGAATTCTAGTAACCATAAGAACTGGTCACAGATATCAACATAAATAGAATGGGCACCAACCCATTTATCATAAACAGAGAGGGCACCAACCCATCTCGATCGTGTCGAGTCCTCTGACTTGATCCAAGACAACACCATCATCTCACACACACCGGGTTTGAAAACAAGTGGACGTAGCCCAAGAGCGGTTACCCAACTGTCCTTGACCGTGGACACGGCTATTCGAATAGTTTTACACTCTGCAGAGGTTGCACACTTTACCCACTAGATCCGGGGAACTTCCGTGTCAAACCACGACCCGCGGTACCTCAAGTACCCGGGGTAAGCACCCGATCACCGCCTTTCCCTAGACGACACTAACATGGAGTCCACTCGATTGGTAGTAACCCCCGTGCCAAACATTTCACATCATGAAGTCGCGGAGCCTCGCTCCCATATTCATCGCATACCACAAGCACGGGGTACCAACGGTGTGTCCGGTGCCCTGTGAAAACAGTCATGGCCGCCCTACCTGGCACGACCCCGTCCCAAGAGAGAGCACCAACTCTCCCCCGTCACTAGTGATGCGGGCTCCAAGCTAGTATCGGTCTAGGTACTCAACAATGCCCTTTCCCATATAAGGGTAGAGTGGTCGCGCATGTAAGGTTGGAATAACGGTCGCAACTCCGACCAATCCGTTTTGAAAACCACGCACCCTTTTTGCTCGGCACACCACTTCGTCATCAAGTGGTCACCCATCTCATCATCTCCCTCGGGCATGAGTGGCACCCGACGGGGTTTTCAAAAATGCTTTTGAAATCACTTTGCCTCCTTCACCATGCATATCCCCATCCCCTTTGCATAGCATCTACTTAGCATCCTATCTACTCCCACCGGCATAACCCTCATAAGAAGGTAGGGCCATGCACACATGCAAGTACCAACGAGGAATTGTAATCGTGGCAACCACCCATGTGGTTCACCATCCCGTCATGATTCCGATGCATCATCGATAAAGAGCTAAAAATGACATGCATAAAAAAAGGGGCATCGTAGTCATGGTCAAAGGGCTGCTTGCCTGTTTAACAAAGTCTTCGAGGTCTTCAAATATCTCTGGTCCAACTCCGAGCATTCCGTCTACTTCGTCAACTATCGTCGAAAGCAACCATAATAAGCAACACAATATGGCAGGAAATAAAAGTGCTCTAAAAATATGAGTTGGACTTTTCTAGTATACCTCTGGTCATATGAGGGATGACCAAGGTGGTTTCATTAGGATCTGATAAGTGGATCTCTCAGAACATTTCAATATGATGGAATCAAGAGGTTTATGGATTTGCTAGAAGTGTACAGAAATATATTTTTGAAAAATGAGCATTGGCACCCATTTAACAAAGGATGATTTTAGAAGCATCTAGGAATTGGTTTCACTGGATTTGGAGTTCAAATGAATTTCCTATGAATTTGCAAAGTTGACAAATATGAAGAAATGGCTCAATAATTTATGTGGTACAGAAAGCATCAAGAAAAATGTTCATAAACTAGGTTATGAGCTTATATTCATCTAGGAATTGGAATCATGGCATTTGGATCAATATTGAGCTCTCTGTGATTTTCTAAAGTTTATCACAGAAATAGGAAAAATAGGATGTGATAATTATTTGTGAAGGAAAAGTATCTGGAAAAATGTGCATGTTGCACCAACAGGTAGAGCATGATTTATGGAGTCTCTAGAAATTTGAATCATCAAATTTGGAGTCCATTTGAATTGTTTGGGAGATTTTACAAGTTGACAGAAAAGAATATGGAAAAAGACAAGGAAGGGGCGATACCTATGCCTCGCCTCGAGCACTGAGTTAGGGCCAAGCCTTGGGCCGCCCAACTGCACGGCCACGCAGCCAAGGAGGGCTACGCCGATGGCGTATTATGGGAGTACGCTTCCCTGCAGGGAAGGCGGTCTCGAGGGGATTTCCGCCTCCACTTAAACGGCGGGCCCGGCCACTGGGTCGCCGACACGCGGGCCCCCACGCCAGCTGGCGGGGCGGTCGTCCTCTACCTCCCGCTCGAGACAGAGCAGGGGAGGCAGAGCGCACGCCGGTGTTCGCCCGGCGATAGCCGGCGCCTCCGGCCGTCTCCCGCGGCGCTCTGCCTATGGGCGAGCCCAGCGAGGAGCGGCGCATCCGTTAGTGCAGTCACGGCCGGAGGGGGGCGCGGTGACCGCAACTTTGACGATGGCGGGGAAGGTCGTCGGCCACCCGTGGCTCTTGGCGTTCGAGCATCCTGCGGACGGTTCGAGGAGGTGGGAAGGTTCGCGGACCACGGGAGTCTCTTCGTGGAGGAAAGGGAGGAGGTGAGCTCGGCATTGCTCGAATTTGAGCAAGCCGAGCGGCGCGGCATCTTGGGGGCGAAGGAGAAGGGAGGCACGGAGGAGGTGTGGATTGGTCTAGGGGTGCACGGAGAGAGAGAGGACGAAGGGATCCAGAGGAAGGCCTGGGGCGGCTTTATATGGCGAAGGCCTCGGCCCACCGTGGCTCATCGCGCCGGGCGAAGCCGTGCTTTCGTTGCCACGGGCCTCGGGTGGGATGCACCGTGTCTAGGGCGTTCTGGATTCGGTCCAGAGCTGTGGAAGAGAAAGAGAGAGCAGGGGGGCCAGGGCACCACGCGTGAGGTCGCCCATTGGGCCTTCAGGCGGCGTGCTGGCGGCGAGAGGAGGCAGCAGGAGGGAGAAGGAGGAGGGGCCAGCTTGGTGTCGTGTTGCGGACGCCGAGGAGCATCATCGCGCGAGGGGAGGCTCGAGGTGGCCGGGAGGCGGCGGCGAGGCTCGGCCGCCATCAGAAGCGCTCCAGCGGGCTTTGGCGGCATGAGTGCGCTTTGCGTGCTCTGCCGTGTCCACTTGTGTCTAGCGGCTGCTCAGGGGTGTAAACAATGTGGGAAAGGCATTGGATGCCATGGGTCTTGCCAGGAGTGAGAGAGAGGTGAGAGAATGGGAGAAAAACTGTTGTCCAGAGGGGGAAAGTGAGGGTTTCACCTCCAAATAATTGAGCTGTGGATCAGCCATTGTTACTGAACGTGCAAGGGGACTAGGTGGGGCTGTGGTAACAAATTGAGCTTATGGAGAATAGTGGAAGTGGTCAAAAATGGCATTTTGGAAAAATGGCAGAAGGTGTTTGATGTTGGTTTGGGAAAGTAGATGATCTCCATAAGCCATGAGACTCCATAGGGTGATATGACACATATATTTAGGGCCTTCCACCAATTTGGAGATCATTTGAAGAAAGTGGACAATGCAACTTTGGTAAACCCTAGAAATTAGCAGAAATGCACTTGTGTAGATTTAGTTGAGCAAATCACTTCTCCTTGATGCACCACTTGGTGTGGTGGCCTCATTTGGTCATATGATCATGCTCACAAAAGTTGGTGTCAAGGAGAGAAAGTTGGTAATGCAAAGTTGTTCAAATATGGTTCTGGACAGAAAGGGTTTTGGGGCACTTGATCAAGTTAACTTGCTCTCCAACTTGTGCCATTTGGTCTAGATGAATTATTAGACCATTTGAGCAAGTTCACAAGGTTTGAGATCATTTGGACATGTTTGGCAATGTAAAGTTGCTCAAACTTCATAATGGGCAGAAATGGTTTTGAGGGGTTTTGATGATGCTATCTTGTTCTCCAAGTCATGAGACTTGGCAAGATCACCAAATATGTCATATGTGACATGATAGAATTTTCTTAGAATATTTGGAGAACATTTCCTTTGTAAATATTTCAAAAGCTTGAAATATCCAGGAAGGGTTTTAGAAGGATTTGACCAATATTTTGAACATAACCCTATGTTGAAACTCTTTTATATGGACTATATATGTCCTATGAGTTTCCCTGAATTTTGTCAAATATTTTTGAAGCAATAAAATAATTTTTCCCTATTAAAGACCATTTCTGGACTTAAGAAAAAGCTTATAAATAAAATAGGAAAATAACCTTTAAAATTATATTTTTGTGGTTTCTGGATATCCTATATCTAATAGGAGTCAAATATATTTTTAGAAAGATTTTTACTGCCCTTAATTAAGTACTTGCAAAGGCAAACCTCAATTTAGGGTTTTTGGAAAACTAAATTTAGAAAATACTTTTTGGCCAAATTATTTTTGTAAGAAAATATTTTTATGTCCTATACACATGGCATGATCATTGGCTCAAAGGTTTGGAGCAAGGAGATGAAGTATAGGAGTTGGAGGATTATTTTATTTTTAGAGCACTTGCAAACAGCAGACAAGAATCAAATCAAGCAAAGTCCAAAACACTCAAAAGTTTTTGTCAAACCACATTTTAGCATGATTAAAAGCTTAAGTGCTGTGCCATGAAAATCAGGGTGTGACATTCCTCTCGGCGATGTGAAACTTTCCATGCTGAAAACCCTTTTACTCGAAGCCATCTCATTTTATTTTTATGTCGTGCCAAAATCTGGTGTCAACAGGTACCTTCATCATTGACAAAGTTCTCACTGGAGGTGCGTACTGTCTGCGTGATGCATCAGACAATCGACTCGAGCCGAACCCATGGAACGCGGCCAAACTCCGAAGATTCTACTCCTACTGCCGAAATCAGTGTTTGTCTCCTTACCTCCATCTTCCTTTTTAAATTATACCCTCTCTCTCTCCTTTTACATTTATAGCCTTAAAAGCTTCCAGTATGCTTTGACCGCACACTCTGGCCGCGCTATGCATGCTCAATATACCTGGGGCTTCTTACATAGAAGCTTAATTGTCTTCTGGGCTTTATGCCCACCACATATGCGTCACTTCTCCGTATGTGCCTTTTTTCACCACTATATGCATCGATATGACTTAAGTTTTGGCCAAGCTGGGTTGCCTGGCTCTTGTGTTTATGCCCTACGTTCTGATTAATTCGGCTAGGGCATAAGGGGAGCACCACTGCGATTGTTACTGTCAGGTCAGCCGGATGTGTACCTCATACTGGGTGAAGCCGAAAGCTAGCGTTCTTAAGGGAATATTCGGTCCGTGAACAAAAGATGTATTTTACCTATTACAAAACATGTCCCTAGATGGTTATATCCTACGTAAGTTTTCGCAGTTCGGACATGCACATCAATGCATGCACACCTAGGTAAAGGAACCCTTAATGGAACTAAAGGAACCCTTAACATAACTAGTTGGGTACTTGTCTGGGACTTATGACCCCTACGCCTGGTTTCCACGCGTGCCCCGGTATTCACGTAACCGAGCGGGTATTCCGACACACTTCGGATTGTCGGGTCCAGAGGTTGAAGCGAAAAGGTCGGCCAAGACAAATGATTTACAATCCGGCTAGGGACAAAATGTGTCCTTCGGAGTACAAAGTCACTTAGACTGACTAAATTCTTCTTCTATACCATCCAACAGGCTGTCTAGCCTATAGTCCTGTTGGGAATACTTAGCGGCTAATGCTACCTGGTCATACACCAGATGTACAGGGATCTCCTTCCCATCTGACCCTACAGGTCCGACCTCGGCCATGTGGTTCGGGTCAGCCTTGGTGTATCGCGTCTTCACCATGGCCCAGGCTTCCCTTGTGCCTTGTCGGCAGGCCGATATATTCCATAGTCAGAAGCGCTGCCTCGCTCCCTTAAGCATCCCCATAAGCTCCCACATGCCTCGTGGCAGGGAGACGGATGGCCATAAGGCCTGGGCAATACCCAGCATCACCTGCCGAACTTGTTCATGCAATTGTGAGAGCTCCTGCAGGAGATCGCCGGCAGACCCAGGCATCTCCTCTTCGGGGTGACCTGTCAACATACCTATAGACATAACTCTGTTAGCATGCTTCTTCGCCGAATGTTATAATGGTTCGGTAGAGCACTCACTGAGTATGCCGCGCTGAAGCCTCCTATTCTCCTTCACGGAGTCAGCAAGCTGGGCCCGAACATCCTTTAATTTGACGTCCAGTCGGGTGTTCGCGTCCTGGAGAGTATTTTTCCCCTTTATAACCTCGGTAAGCACACACTTGCCAGCCTTTAGCTGTCGCTGAACATGTTGCTCATCCTCTGGTACGATCTCCGGATTGCCTCCGGGATTGTGTGCAGAATCTATTGTTAGATTTGCATTCATGCCGAATACTAAACTGGTACATGCCATTATTCCCGATCAAAACAAGTATTACCAGATGGGGCCTTCGTAGACTCCTCCATCACGGCAATTGCGGCCTGCAGTTGGGCCTTGCACTCCTCCAGCTCTTTGGATAGTTGGGAATTCTTCTCTGTCCAAACCTATGCACACGACGATCCTTAAATCAGTTGTGCCAACTGTTTCAAGTCTCAGGGGCTACTGATATACATACTTATCAAATTTTCTTACCCGTATATCCTTTACGTACTGGTCCGTGGCACTGGCGATGCCACCTTGAGCAGCCCGGACGTACGTGTCCTCTGAGTTGAAGGCATCGAACGCCTCTTCAGAGAAATTAGGGTCGCGTAGTGCGGCCCGACGGCGCCTATGATTCATGGCGCTCTCCACTTCGGAGTTTGTAGCGGAAAATCTATCCGCATCCTCGGTTGGAGGATTGTCCGTGTTGACCTCCGCCCTTGGGTCCAGCCTCGGAGTCCGGTTGGTGGAGGCGTGACCGGCAGGCTCACCGGATATAGTCCGGCGAGCACTTTTTCTGTCAGAAGACAGTGGACGTTGTTATATTTTAACGGTGATAATGTCGTGGCAGGCTTTTAAACATACCTTTGCAACGGCGTCTCGGTCCTGACCGCCTTCCTTTTAAACCTGCCCTACTTCGGTGCCCCTTGTTGGCGAGTCACCGCGGGTTCGGCTTGGCGCCCCGATGGCCTTCCCTGCAAGACTCAATACATGTGCGGTGGGTGAGGTGTAAAGAGGGAATCCTTTTTGGAGGTTGGAGCTCTGGATTTACTTACATGGGATACAGGGAGTAGGCCAGGATAATCAGCTATGATGGCCACCAATGCACCATCGTAGCTTAACTGATAAAATGTCCTATCAACGAGCTCCACAAATGTGTCCGGATCTACTTTGAGTCCGGGGTCGAGAGCCCGGTCGGGGTCCTCTGGCTGTGGAAATGGGTTGTGAACATCCCTCATAGCTCTTTGCAGTTCCTGCTATGAATTGACGAAGTAAACATTTGTGCTAAAAAATGTGAGAAAGACTAGGATAAAAGATAGCGACTCACCCAACTTGGGGGGTTGTACATGGAGAATACATCCCGTGGCTTGATATGGATGAACTCCTCCTCTTCTCCTTTGTACAAATCGGACAGTATCTTTGCCAAAGCGGCGGGAGTGTCCGGACCTTTACGGCCGCAGCAGGTGGCATCGTCTTCTCCATTCAAGTGCCACATGGGTTTTCCCCGATATTGAAGTAGCTGCACTCCCTGCATTATACATATGGACATAACCTCAATTATTGTCAGTCCTGATTTGGCTAGCGTATTTATCCTGTCCATCAGGAAAAGGATCTCTCTGTTATCTTCCTCCTGGTGGCTCCTGGGGCGCCAGCTGTGGCGTTTCTTCAACGGGGCATTTACAAACTCGGGAAGGCCCTTCCGAATAGGGTCCATAAGAGGGATATCCTCCACGTAGAACCATTCCGACGGCCAATCTTCGGATGTCTTCTTCGGGGTGCTGGATAGGTATCCGGTCCCGGCAATGCGCTTACATTCGGCCCGCCGACTTGATATACCGACCCTCCCGAGTGTGGGGTATGAGGCAAAATAGCCTCTTCCACAGCCCGAAATGAGCCGCAACCCGTAAAAAGCTCGCAGAAGGCAACATAGCTGCGATATGCGATATGGTGGCTGGGGTAAAGTTATGCAATGAGAGGTCGAGAACTCTGTGAGCCCGTGGAGGAAAGGATGGATTGGAAATCCGAGTCCCCTCAGCAAATAGGGGATGAAGCATACCCTCTCTCCCTTGGATGGGTTTGGAGGGCTCTCCGCTCACTCCCCACCGTTATAAGTGGCTAGTCCAGCTCGAACGGGGACCATGTACGCAGACGGGAGAAAACCCTTGGTCTGCAACTCTACTAGTCGGTTGTGGGGGACAGAACATTTGTCTCAATCGCCTGGCCTAGTGCTACGGGAGCGAGAGGAGGAACCGCGACGACCGGCCATGGTGGTATGGATTTTTCCCGGCGTGCTCTGGTGAATACTCGCTGGGAGGAGATGGTGTGACTTGGATCTGAGGATCCCCGTCTCTTTAAATAGACGATTTACTCAGATGATCAGGGTGGCAAATGTAAAAATGCCTCGACTTCTCGCATTCGCTCGACACATGGAGACAGCCATTATTAAAGCACAGAAGCCGAGGAGCGCGACATTGATGAGGAGTCGGACACTGCTCGTTACAACAATACTCTGGAGGATTTGGAGAAGAACCCGCCTTGCAATGCCGGAGACAATTTGCGCGCCGGACTCATCGTCATTGAAGCCTGGTTCAGGGGCTACTGAGGGAGTCCTAGATTAAGGGGTCCTCGGACAGTCGGACTATATACTTAGGTCGGACTGTTGGACTATGAAGATACAAGATTGAATACTTTGCCCCGTGTTCGGGTAGGACTCTCCTTTGCGTGGAAGGCAAGCTTGGCAATTCGGATATGTAGATCTCCTTCTCTGTAACCGACCCTGTGTACCCTAGCCCCCTCCCGTGTCTATATAAACCGGAGGGTTTAGTCTATAGGACAAGAACAATCATAATCATAGGCTAGCTTCTAGGGTTTAGCCTCTACGATCTCATGGTAGATCAACTCTTGTAATACTCATATCATCAAGATCAATCAAGCAGGAAGTTGGGTATTAACTCCATCGAGAGGGCCCGAACCTGGGTAAAACATCATGTCCCCTGTCTCCTTTTACCATTAGCCTTAGACGCATAGTTCGAGGCCCCCTACCTGAGATCCGCCGGTTTTGACACCGACACCCGCCAGGCAGGGAGGGAGGTGACAACCGGCACGCGCGAGCTCGCTGCGGCACCAGCTGCTTGCCGCCCGCGCTACTGGACGCATGGATGACCTCCACATCCTTTCTCGACCCCCCCCCCAATACCTCACTCTCCTCCCAGCGCCGCTCCCTCGCCCTCTCCCACCATGGCCGACGCAGCCGCAGCCGCGCCACCGTCATAGCCGCGGCCACCGTCGTCTCCATGCTGCCTCGCCGTGTCTAGAAGCTCCGCCGGCCTCCTCTTCGTCAAGCAGACTGATCCCCGAGCGCTTGTTCGCCCTGGAGCCACCGCAACAACCTCGCCCAACCTCGCCGTCGCCGGAGATCCCTTACACCATCACGCTCGCTCCAGCTCGTCCCCGACCTCGCTGCCTAGCTCGCTGAGACCACCGTGAGCTCCTTCCTCTCCTCATCCTCTCCGTTCTTGCTGCCATCCTCTGCAACGACCGCAATGAGCATCACTGCATGCGCCGCCGCCTGATCTCATTGCCGATGTAGCTCCGGCCACCCAACGGCCACGCCACCCTGTCCACTGACCTCAGCGCACCTCGTAGACCATGTAGGAGATGGCCTCGTGCCTCGAGCACCTTTGCAATGACGAGTTCAACCACCAGACTCAGAAGCCGCAAAGCTCGTGGCCGGTGTCGTTTCTCGCGACCTTGAGCTCAACCACCACCACCCATCGACGCGGCTTGCTCCCAGCTGCATGTAGGTGGCCTCCGTCGTCCATTTGGTCGCCCAAGTGCAAAACCCGCACCTCCGCTGCGTCTGGACGTCGCCAACAGCTAAACGCCGGCGAGTCAACCCATTTTAACAAGGGATTTGACCCCCCTGGGTCACGACATGTGGGACCTGCCCGTTAGTCAAACCTAGATTAGGGTTAAACTAATCCTAATTAGTTAGTTAAGTAACAGTGACACTGACCAGTGGGTCCGACTGGTTAGGTTTGACCTGGACCGCCCCAGTTGACCTGGACCGCCCCAGTTGACCTGTTGACGCAATGCTAACGCAGTAATACCTTTTCTGGATTTGTTTTTATTCAGGAAATTTCGGAAAATAGTGCTAACTTTAGAAAATCATAGAAATTAATCTGTAACTCCAAATGCAAAGTGTTATATATGAAAAATGATCAGAAAAATCCATTCTATCCATCTGTACCTGTTTCATGCATGTTTAAGAAAGTTAACCTTGGTGTTTAGTGAAAAATATGATAAGGCACTATTTAAGATCACAAATGAGTTCGGGTTTTAAGCTTTGATTCAAAATAGCTCAAACCCATATGGTTATAGTTGTATTAGCCCAACACACTCATTTTGCCATGTCACATGCATGCATCATATTGTTGCATATTGTTTAGTATTGATGGTGTTAGCGGTGCTCCCTGCGGTACATTCTGCCCCGGAGGAATACCGTGAGTACCCGATCGAAGGACAGTACCAGACTACAGACCTGCCAGGAAAGCAACCACACATTTGATCATATCGATAAAATCCCAAGTTATTGCTCCTGCTCTCTTTTACTACATTTCAAACTGCTGTCTGCTGCGGTAGTTAAACCGATTTCCTCTGCATGACCTGTCATTGCCACAGTAACTAGATGAAACCCACTAGCATGTGTAAGAGTTGATTGAGCCATGTTTGTGTTTCCTACCTTGCTATGCCTGCTATGCTTAGAGTTGTGTCAGGTCTGGTTCATCTGGGTAATGGGTTAGAGTAAAATGATCTTGTCAGTAATGAGGGTGATGTGTTGAACACGATTTGGTAAAGGTATCAATGAGAGGCCATGTAGGATTACATGGTGGGTTGTTTCATTGGAACCGTCCTTAAGCATTGAGATATGTATGTGTGATTTAAGAATCACGTACTACCATACATTGGGATCCTTAATTGACCCTCTCGGCTTCTTTACCACCCTAGTCCTCTGTCCAGGAGCTGCAAGTAGTTTCTGGTGTTTGTAGTATACTGGAGGCTGTGTGCAGCGCTGACCCTCGGGGTGGGCTATGATGCGGTAGGTACGTGGCACGGCGTACCGGACGCCCGTTTGGTGTCTCGGGAACCCTGCACACATCGTTCGGGGCTGTATGTGGAAACCTCGGCCGGACTCCCTGCGGATGGAACCTGAATAGGCGATAAACCTGGACTAGAGACTTGAGTGTTTAGGCAGGCCGTGGCCGACACCCTCGTTGGGCTTCCGCTTGATGGTTGCCGAGTACATGTCATGTAAACAGCGATAAGTGGTGGAAGCGTGTGTGAAGAAGTACACCCCTGCAGGGTTAACATCATCTATTCGAATTGCCGCATCTTCGGTGAAGGACTAGTTGGTTGCCTATACAATTCATATACAAGTAAATGGAAACTACTAAAAGCCTCAAGACAAGTGTGAGTGTCGTGGATGGCCCTCCCGTAGGATTACGGGAGTGGATCCCTGGTAGTGTATTGTTGGGGTGAGTAGTGGACTCAAGTGCACAAAACAATTACAAGTTGGAGTCTCATAAGATAGTTTAGCCAAGAGTCAAAGCTGGCTTGCTGCAATAACACCACAATCCCTTTATTGATATGTGCATATATGTAGTATCTGATGTAAGTCTTGCTGAGTACCTTTGTACTCATGTTGGCTTTATTACGTTTGCAGAAGATACTACCGCCCCTTCCGATGGGTTTTACGTAGACCTTGTTGTCGATGAGTAGCCAGAGGCCCAGGTGGAGATCCTGAGCACATGGAGGACCCTTGTAGGATAGACAGGCTTCCTCAAGCCTTTTTTACTTTCTAGATGTATGTACCCAGACATGTTGCTTCCTCTTATGGCTTGTATGCTTGTATGAGTTGAATGATGGGTCGTGAGACCCCTATCTGTATGAATGATATGTATGGCTCTCTGGAGCCTTTTAAATAAAGTACTTGAGTTGTAGAGTTCTGTTGGGATGCCATGCTGTATTTGCACATATCGAGCATATCGTGTGTATGTTTGAAATGCTTGGTATGTGTGGGGTCTAACTACCTAGTTGTTTATCCTTGGTAGCCTCTCTTACCGGGAAATGTCTCCTAGTGCTTCCACTGAGCCATGGTAGCTTGCTACTGCTCCGGAACACTTAGGCTGTCCGGCGTGTGTCCTTCTTTGTTCCTGTGTCTGTCCCTTCATGGAAATGTCACGCGGTGTTCCTTTAAGTCCTTGTAGCTTGCTACGACTTGGGTTCATTCGTTGTTGATCGACACGCTTATTGCTGGGTCATGTATGCCTGTCGTTGTAAGTTAGTGCCACTTTGGGTTCACGACTAGCCATGTCAGCTCGGGTTCTTTGTCATATGGATACTAGCGACACTATTATATACGTGAGACAAAAGGCGCAAACGGTCTCAAGCCCGGTAAGGCGACACCCGTGGGAATACCGTGTGTGAGGCCGCAAAGTGATATGAGGTGTTACATGCTAGAATCGGTGTGGCATAGGATTGGGGTCCTGACAGTGTTGGCATCAGAGCCGGACTGCCTGTAGGTTCTTCAAGCCAAACTGGTCGATGTCGAGTCTAGAAATGCTTTATTTATATGTAGGGGAATTTATTGTGGGGTGGAACTGTTGGAAATATGCCCTAGAGGCAATAATAAAAGTATTTTTATATTTCATTGTTCATGATAACTGTCTTTTATTCATGCTATAACTGTATTATCCGAAAATCGTAATACACGTGTGAATACATAGACCACAATATGTCCCTAGTGAGCCTCTAGTTGACTAGCTCGTTGTGATCAATAGATAGTCATGGCTTCCTGGCTATGGACATTGGATGTCGTTGATAACGGGATCACATCATTAGGAGAATGATGTAATGAACAAGACCCAATCCTAAGCATAGCACAAAAAGATCGTGTAGTTCGTTTGCTAGAGGTTTTCCAATGTCAAGTATCTCTTCCTTCGAACATGAGATCGTGTAACTCCCGGATACCGTAGGAGTGCTTTGCGTGTATCAAACGTCACAACGTAACTGGGTGACTATAAAGGTACACTACAGGTATCTCCGAAAGTGTCATTGGGTTGACACGGATCGAGACTGGGATTTGTCACTCCGTATGAGGGAGAGGTATCTCTGGGCCCACTCGGTAATGCATCATCATATTGAGCTCAAAGTGACCAAGTGGTTGGTCACGGGATCATGCATTACAGTACGAGTAAAGTGACTTGCCGGTAACGAGACTGAACAAGGTATTGGGATACCGACAATTGAGTCTCGGGCAAGTAACGTACCGATTGACAAAGGGAATTGTATACGGGGTTCTTTAATCCTCGACATCATGGTTCATCCGATGAAATCATCGAGGAGCATGTGGGATCCAACATGGGTATCCAGATCCCGCTGTTGGTTATTGCCCGAGAGTCGCCTTGGTCATGTCTGCGTGTCTCCCGAACCCGTAGGGTCTACACACTAAGGTTTGGTGACGCTAGGGTTGTACGAATATGAGTATGCAGCATACCGAATGTTGTTCGGAGTCCTGGATGAGATCCCGGACGTCATGTGGAGTTTCGGAATGGTCCGGAGGTGAAGAATTATATATAGGAAGTGGTATTTCGGCCATCGGGAAAGTTTCGGGGTCACCCGGTAATGTACCGGGACCACCGGAAGGGTCCCGGGGGTCCACCGGGTGGGGCCACCCATCCCGGAGGGCCCCACGGGCTGAAGTGGGATGGGAGCCAGCCCATAGTGGGCTGGTGCGCCCTCCTAGGCCCACCCCCTGCGCCTAGGGTTGAAACCCTAGGGTGGGGGGCGCACCACATGCCTTGGGGGGCAATCCACCCCCCTGGCGGCCACCCCCTTGGGAGATTGGATCTCCCAGGTCTGGCGCCCCCTGGGGGCCTATATAAAGGAGGGGAGGGGGGAGGGCAGCCGCACCCAGTGCTTTGGCGCCTCCCTCCCCTTGCTACACCTCGTCCTCCTCCCGTAGTCGCTTGGCGAAGCCCTGCTGGAGTTCTGCTGCATCCACCACCACGCCGTCGTCTGCTGGATCATCATCAACCTCTCCTTCCCCTTGCTGGATCAAGAAGGAGGAGACGCCTCCTGTCCCGTACGTGTGTTGAACGCGGAGGTGCTGTCCGTTCAGCACTTGGACATCGGTGATCTGAATCACGTCGAGTACGACTCCATCATCACCATCCCCTTGAACGCTTCCGCACACGATCTACAAGTGGTATGTAGATGCAAACTCACTCCCTTGACTCGTTTCTTAGATGAACTCATAGATGGATCTTGGTGAAACCGTAGGAAAAATTTTAATTTTCTGCAATGTTCCCCAACAGTGGCATCATGAGCTAGGTCTATGCGTAGTTCTCTAATGCACGAGTAGAACACAATTTTGTTGTGGGCGTGGATCTTGTCAACTTGCTTGCCACTACTAGTCTTTTCTTGCTTCAGCGGTATTGTGGGATGAAGCAGCCCGGACCAACCTTACACGTACGCTTACGTGAGACCGGTTCCACCGACTGACATGCACTAGTTGCATAAGGTGGCTGGCGGGTGTCTATCTCTCCCACTTCAGTTGAAGCGGATTCGATGAAAAGGGTCCTTATGAAGGGTGAATAGAAGCTGACAAAATCATGTTGTGGTTATTCGTAGGTAAGAGAACGTTCTTGCTAGAACCCAATTGCAGCCACGTAAAAGATGCAACAACAATTAGAGGACGTCTAACTTGTTTTTGCAGCGATTGTTCATGTGATGTGATATGGCCAGAAGTTGTGATGAATGATGATTGATATATTGTGATGTATGAGATCATGTTCTTGTAATAGGATTCACGACTTGCATGTCGATGAGTATGACAACCGGCAGGAGCCATAGGAGTTGTCTTTATTTTTGTATGACCTGCGTGTCATTGAAGAACGCCATGTAAATTACTTTAATTTATTGCTAAACGCGTTAGTCATAGAAGTAGAAGTAGTCGTTGGCGTGACAACTTCATGAAGACACGATGATGGAGATCATGATGATGGAGATCATGGTGTCATGCCGGTGACAAGATGATCATGGAGCCCCGAAGATGGAGATCAATGGAGCTATATGATATTGGCCATATAATGTCACTACAATATAATTACATGTGATGTTTATTATGTTTATGCATCTTGTTTACTTAGAACAACGGTAGTAAATAAGATGATCCCTTACAACAATTTCAAGAAGTGTTCTCCCCTAACTGTGCACCGTTGCTATAGTTCGTCGTTTCGAAGCACCACGTGATGATCGGGTGTGATAGATCTTTACGTTCGCATACAACGGGCGTAAGACAGTTTTACACATGCAAAACACTTAGGGTTAACTTGACGAGCCTAGCATGTACAGACATGGCCTCGGAACACGGAGACCGAAAGGTCGAACACGAGTCGTATGGAAGATACGATCAACATGAAGATGTTCACCGACGATGACTAGTCCGTCTCACGTGATGATCGGACACGGCCTAGTCGAATCGGATCGTGTAACACTTAGATGACTAGAGGGATGTCTAATCTGAGTGGGAGTTCATTGAATAATTTGATTAGATGAACTTAATTATCATGAACTTAGTCTAAAAACCTTTGCAAATATGTCTTGTTGTGAGTCATGTTAATTAATGGTTAACTTAAGGTGGCTACTTAACTACACATCTGGGTGGATCGCTTGAGGCACCCTGGAGTACCCAGTGGTTGTCAGGGCACCTGGAGAATCTAATGTTGTCCTAGGATTCCCAGAGTACCCGTGTGATTATCCTACGGTTCGCCACCCAGGCTCAAAGGGATCATAAGATTATTCATGCTAGAAATTTCTGTGTGTAGCCACAAGCCAATATGGGCTTTTGCATAGTTGAGTAAGTTGTGTGAAGCTCTTGAAGAGGTAGACTAGCAGATCTAGTGGGTTGTAGGTGGTACTGTCTACCCAGAGTAGAGAGTTAATGCTTCACAAAGACTATGTCTTTAATCTCTGACCATGGATGTGTTCGAGTCTTGTGGGGAAAAGTGCGCAAACCTCTGTAGAGTGTATAAACTAATCATGGTTAGCCGTGTCCCCGGTTATGGACATCTTGAGTATCTGGTTCTTGGATTATCATGTTGATCTCATCACTCTAAAGTAATTTTATTGGGTTTAATGATGATGTTTAATTGGGATTGAGCTGGATGAACCTTCTCAATGTTTAACAACCACCATGATAGTTAAATAAAATTTATTCTTTTGTTGTAGGAAAAATTGGCTTTATGCAAAAGCTGTAACTATAGAGTTTTCCACCAGCCATATATGCATGTAGTGATAGCATTATTTCATTCATTACTCTATGTGTTACATTGCCAAGATATTCCATGTGTCTTTGACCGTTTATATTGCAACATTTCATGTGGCGAGACTTTTGAACGACAAGTAAGGTGCCATAGGTCGTTGCTGTTCACTCAGCTATGCCGTTGGAGTTGATG